>JBBMFX010330995.1:0-16936 GCA_037832545.1 Rhabdalestes septentrionalis
TGTGTGTGTGTGTGTGTGTGTGTGTGTGTGTGTGTGTGTGTGTGTGTGTGTGTGTGTGTGTGTGTGTGTGTGTTGAGGGGGAGTGGGTTCAAACGGTCTGTCCTAATGTTTTCATTACTTCACACTGCTATACACTGGTGCTCATACATTGCTGCAGCAGCACAGCGGCACATCACCAGACCAGTGCCCTCTAGGATGGCCTGGAGTACAGGGCTTTATTACTCAGATAATGAATCAGCGGTGATTAGTGATTTTTACAATGTGTGTATTACAGCAAGATCCTGACAGAAGGGCTTTTTCTTTTTTTTTGGAATGAAGTTTTAAGTTTTTCTACCGCACCATTTAAGGTGGAACTGGTGTCTGCTGAGTGATGGTTTTGCTTTCCGTTCATCAAATGTGTTTACTAGTGTCAAAATGGTGACAAAAAATGGAACGGGGGTGGGGTGGAATAAAAAGACATACTGTCTGGGACCAGGTTTCATGTTGTGGCATGATTTAAAAGTGTGACTGCCAGATAATAAATGGTTAGCATTGGTTCTGTTGTTACTTCTCATTGTTTGGTTGCTGGTTTCTGATTGGTTGAAATCATCCACTCACAAATTGTTCTGGTTATCATGCAGGAAGAAGTTTCAGTGTAGCTGAAACGGCCAAATCCGAAGTGTCCACATATTTTTGGAGTGTTATTACCTGTGTGGTGGTTATCCTAAAGTATCTTGTTGCAAAATAAAACCAGAGTGTCTGCACTGGATGTCAAAATGTTCCCAACAGACAGCCCTCCACTTTAAAGTAGAGCTCTCTGAGCCGGAGGGGAGGTCTGCAGTTGCGTCAGCCTCTGCCTCTGAACTTTACATGTACACAGTGAGCAGTGGAGTGACTCATGTGTCTTGTCAACTGTGTACACAGAGCACTCCTCTTAGATAAAATGACCTTTATGTGGAAAGAGGGAGGGCCAGTGAGGAAAAAGGTCTCATGTTTTTCACCTCACTATTCTTGTTTTAAGAGGGTCTTGATGTTAAGTTAATGTGTCTCTGGCTTCTGTTCCCTCCGGACCTCCCCTCGGTATTGAAAAACCCTGATTCCTTGATGAAATTAAGACATGTTGCTACATATCATAATGTCAATTATTACATCAAAATGAAGCAGGAACAATAACTGACCAAATGAACACAATGTCTCAAAAAAAGGAATACACATGTTTATGAGAAATTGTAGAATTATATATATTATTCTGAAGAAGGTATTGCTTGTAATGAAGGGAGGCTGCTGTAAATTAATTGGTACAAAAATCTTTGGACATAAGTTACTTACATCTTGCATTGACAAATCAAAAATGTTCCAAACCTCTTGATCATGCACAAATAGTGATGTGGCAGACACACGGCTTCTGCCTTCCCCTTCGTTTTCTTTTCATTCTCTTGACCACAGGCAGAAGAGGCCAAAGCCATTATTGCGGTCAAACAGGAGTTTGTTTATAGCTTCCCTGAGTGTTTGTGGAGCAGGAGAGACTAATGGAAGTTGGAAGGGACATGATTTACCTTTGCCATTGTGCACTGTCCTTAGAGCTCTTTACATACTCCTGTTGTTTGGTCAGGGACCAGTATGTCTGGTGCTCGGAGATATTTGCTCAGGCCACTGTCCTCAGGTCTACTTTGACACCTCCTTCTATTGGACAAAGAAAACACTCTGGTATTGTATCTGACAGCTGTAAAGTTGGAGATCAGGAATGTAGACATTATTGTTGCGATATTAGCAATATCATCGCATCATAGCAGCTACAGTTACAAAATACTAGTCACGAGTATTTTCCCTGAGACCACAGATGCCGTGTAATGGGCTGTACTAGATTCTGATAAACACATGACACAGTGATCAGTATATTGTGTACAGATGGCCTGTAATGCTGTGAACTTCTACTGGTTCTCTGCATAAATTTAGTTTGAAACCAGAACTCTGCCAAAGTTCTATAGTCAATTATTTTTTATTTATTAATTATTTTCAGGTTTTTTTTGTGTATATCTGGTATGTATATGTATGTATGTAGATCCATCTATCCATCTATCCATTTATCCATCTATCAATCATCTCCAGAGACCAAGCCCCTTGATTTACGTCCTTTATAATGGATATTGTTTTCACCTGTCTGTTCCTTAAGGATTTTGAGTGACCCCATCAAGCCCTGTAATATTCTGTAGAGAACATCTTGGCCTCTTCAGTGTTGTCATGTGATACATGAGGTGCAGCAAATGCATAATGTTCCTCTGTATAACCAAAAAGAAGACATGCCTCCCGGACTATCACAGCTAAAATATCCAGAGGATCTTCTATTACTTATAATTCACTGTTGAATGAAAATATATTGTCCTTGCAAGCATTATTCAATGGAATCATTCTGTTGTCCTCTACACTGGACATGCTGGGAAATGAAAATAAAAAATAAATACATACATAGGAGAAATAAAAATAATTTTTCATTAACTGTGGCACACAAATGTAAAATAGTAGGCACAATGTAGGAATGTATTACATTTTTTCATTATTCTGTAGTATCAGTAGTCAGCCCAAGGCTCCTGGTAACTATCGCTGAGTGACAGGTCTGCTGCTTGTTGGAGTGCGTCCTTCTCAGCGTCCGTAGCAGCAACCGCCTGTGGAGGATCCACACACAAACATCTATCAAAGATTAGCCGCTGCAGCAGCATCATATTATCTCTCCCTCTTCATCAACTCATGTTCCAGGTTTATGAACAGTAAGTGACTGTTAAAGGAAGAGCTACTGAAGGAAATACATTAATGCTAAAAAGAAAAACACAACTTGAATAAAAGGAAATCCCCCCAAATCAAAAGCTTGCAGTATGTCTGGAGGCTTTTGGAGACTCTCTCTTTTTCTGCAATCACAAAATGACCATTGGCTTTAAATTCTCTTATTAGCAGTGATCCTGCCTGCTCCTGCCGCTGCCCCATAGATTGTATGGGTCAAATTCAGACTGAGCTTTAACTGATCTTGCTCACCTGTACCTTTTATTGTAATTGCATTTCAAGTTCAAGTGTAGCTTCACCTTTACTGTTGCCTGTTTATTCATCTGTGCTACACTATTACTCCTATACCTTACACGCTTAAAATAATTGTTGTACAGCATTGCCAAAAATGTAGCTGGTCAGGCAGGATCAAATATTTTGATCATTTTCACAATTATTGGGGCAACATATATTTAAAAGTCTTCTCTGTTCTGACTGGCTCTGCTCCGTCGCGACTTGTGTCTGCAAAGGCTTGTGGTGAGTCAAGGTTGAGAGGGACATGTCTGTGCGTCCTTAGAATCCTGTGAAAGAAAGGTCGTGTTCCTCTGCTGCATTTCAAGGATCCTCCATGAGCTTCTGAAACGGGACAGTGCTGATGACGTATGCAGCTGAAAAATGCAACCTCCAAAGGTCACTGCACTGTAAATGAGATGCCACAAAGCTGAAGTTTAGTTGTAGGATGGTTTGGTTATGTTTGCTCACCAGTTTAAAACTGTTTCCATCATAAACTAGCTTCGCTTTCCCAATGTAATTCATTTCTCCCAGTGTTTCATGAGAGGCCCTGTGGTCTTAATATACATACATCCTTTCAAACACTGGACATTTTTTGGAGGGTTTTTTGGAGGGAAAAATGTTCTGCTACTTGACAGGTAGATTGTGGCCCATGTCTGAAGTAGAGAACGTGAAATCCTACACAGCAATTCTGAAGCCCTTAGAACTCAGAGTAGGGTATTAACAACTTCTGATTTTTTTCAAGTCGACTAATCCATCAAGATAGTCAAAGTCAAATCGACTAGTCATGATGACGTCTCACACGCAGGAACACAGGTGTCCAACTCTGTGCAATTTTCATTAAAGTTCTCTGTAATGTGAACAGTCAACGTGACAAGTAAACTAAACAAAACAGAGGCTGATACCTTGATTGTTCTGGTAAATGTAAGTGTAAACAGAAAGTAGGAACAGCTCAGCTCCTCTGGACCGGACTCCCTGCAGTGCTAGCGTTAGCATGTTAGTTAGCGGTGCCGTTTCAGACGCAGTGTAGAACCCAGTACTGTAACTCCGACTTGCAGGTTCTGCAGGTCTCTGTGCTGTTTGTGTCTAGAGTGAAGGATCTCCCCAAGTGGGATGTGTGTCTGTGTTATATGCTGCCATCTCTCTCGTCTAGTTATGGTCTTCTGTTTAGATTCCACTCTATGTGCCAACAGTATCGCTCCTTTTATGAAGGGAATTTAGTAATTAGTTAACCAGGGAACGTACGTCAGCGTCAGCCAATCGGAGGCAGAGACTGCATTACGTCCACAAGCGAGGGAGAGAAAAAAAACACAACTAGTTGCAGTTGACTCGTACTTCTATAGTCGACTAATTGCCTAGTCGACTTTTGTGTTAATGCCCTCACTCGGAGTGTACTAGTGAAATCTGGTTCCAACAAATATGAATGGTGTAAAACATTCTAAAACTTTTTCTCCTACATGCTCGCTGTTTGCTGCTCTTTTGCTTGACACTCTGCCGTTTGGGCAGTTGGCCACTCTCCAGAACACCTTCCTCTGGGGATTTTTGTTCTTTATATACATTTCTATGTGACACCATTTATAAATCTTTAGTAGTGGTTCTTATTTTTTTTTACAGTAAATTTGGTTCTGCATGGAAGTAGAAAAACAAACAAAGCTCGGCATGACACCTGACAAACCGGGGGAGCTTTTGTATAAGGAGTTTTTCATGTTTTGGATCCGTGCCACTCATGTTCTAAGGGTTAATGTGCAATTTTGTGGAAAAGGCAAAATATGTGTATTGCCCAGCTCTCTAACAATTTTAGTGGTTTCATGGATGGTGGATGCCAGGTTGCTCTGAACAGGCTGCTCCTGCCCACAGGGAGACACCTGCCCCATGTTTTCTAGTGCCAGAGAAGGCTGCCAACATGGCTGGCTGCAGGAAACAGCAGCTCATTTTCTGCTCCGGTCTGCAGGACTGATCCTGACAGATATGCCAGAGCAGGGGAAGAATTCAAACCCAAGCAAAGAGTGTTTCTGCACTGGCCGGTCTGCACTGGACTGAGCTGCTGCAGGTTTTCAACACGGCCCCTGGTAAGAAATACTGTTTTGCAGCTGCGTAGACAGCACATCTTGAAAGGCCTGCTGAGTGATATTTGTTGGGTGAAAATGATCGGTTTGATTCAGTTGGTCTGTTCCTCGAGGCACTAGTCTCATACTGAGAGCAGTTCAAGAGTTCTCATTTTCTTTCAAGTTGTAGGAAAACTCATTACAAGTTCATGAACCCACGAAGAAGCCAAAGAAGGGTCATTTTCCTTCTCCAGTGGTTCAGTTTAGCGCTCCGGCCTGGTGCCCGTTTGAAGCCATGCAGTGAAATGGAAAGCGTAAAGGGCGAGGTCCTGAGAGCTGCTCTGCTGATGAAAGAGTGTGTTTGGAATGGCTTGATTGCTGTTGGCTTTGGGAAGCGTGCCCATTTACGGCGGTGGGTGATACCCCATCAGATGGAACTTTTGGAAACACTTTCATACTTTTTCCCACTCCAGTCTTCCATGCAGCCTGCAATTTAGTCTAAACTCAGCTGTGCTAACCCTTCACACTATTTGTTTGGCTAATGGGATAGTTTAGGTTTAATTAGTCTGATACAGGGTTTCAGATAACAGCTCGTTAGCAGCTTTTTTTCTATTAATCCTAAAAATATGCAGCATAGTTTGCCACTTTGCCACAGGCACTCAGATGATATTGTGGTCATATCTATAACTCCCAACAGGAAGCAGACAATAACCTCAGGCCCAAATGTCTTAATCGGCCCCAAACACAGGCCCGGGGCGTCTGCTGTGTGTTTGTTTCTCCACTGTGGATCTGGAGTGTGATTCATGTTAGTACACCCTTCGTGTTGCCTGTCACTGGCTTATTTGGAGCCATTTCAAGTGTGCTAGTGATACAGGAAATGACGCCACCCATCAAGCTTCATATCAGCTCATTTCTTGTCGTGTTGCTCTCCAGAACAGGAGACGAATATATGAGAGCAGGCCGAAGGAGGAAATTCCTTCTGGCCGTCGCCAGTGCCACTTCTGGCAACTGTTGGATCCCCTGGCACGCCTGCTGACCTGGACCTGAGCCAGTCGCTGTAGCTCAGGCTAGCGTAGACACCAAGAGGAGTAGTGGGTATCAGGTAGTGTGTTTTTAGATTTGAACTCCCAGGTGAAAAAGAATGGTGTAGCAAGGACTATCCTTTGAGTCAGACCCTGGATGATATTCCCTGACTGGTATTTTAATATAAGCTAGGCTAATGGTATCGCTAAACTAGCTGGGGATTCAATGCCTTTGGCTAGTTCTGTTTTTTTCCATTGGCAGTGCGCTAACAAAGGGATGTCTGTGTGGCTGTGTATGGCATGGTGTATTCAAAAGCCCTATTGTCAAAGAGGATAGGCAGGGAGAAGAGGTGGGCACTTGTGCTTGCGTAATCTCTCCTTACAATGGAATGGTCTACTAAAAGACTCTGCCTGTCTGGGATGAAGGACAATGACTCGCTCCTGTTTTCAGGACGTGCGTTTTGAGAACTTTTCATGTATAATAACGAGAATAGCTGGCAGCAGCATTTATAAACTCGCACTACAGAACATCATCATCATCATCATGGACAGCATGATCAAAGACTGCAATAGAAGTGTACCGTAGCTCACTTGAATATACAGCAGAACCCCGGGGTTTGTTCCAAGAGCACACGCGCATTGTGAAAAATTGGGAAATGGCCTAAATGTTGTTTTTTTTTTTACTATAAATCCTACATATGCCCCCAAATGTTCTCCCCAAACACTTTAGTTTCATTTGAAGCTGAGCTTAATATTTTACCCTTAAAGAAAATATAAAGGTAAACCTGTATCCGTATTGTAGTTTACACTGAACTCAATCATTTATATTTTAGCAAAATTTGTCAACATTATATTTTTTCTTATTGATTTTGCACTTAAATGCATGAACATTTATATATTGGCACAAATAAAGCAAAAAATAATAACTCTGAACTGTGAGTTTGTGGGGGAACACTACCAACGAATCCAGTTACACCTAATTACTTTATCTGCCTTGTGTTGATCCAACATTTTTGGGCCTTTAGGTTTGTTTGCTGCCTGAAGACGTCCCAGGTGCCATAGAGTGTAGAGTGCAACATTCGGTGCTCATGTCTTGAATCAGCTGCGATGTTCCTCTCAGTCCTGGAGGACTGCAGCTTTGCATGATAATTCGGCTCATTAAGTGCTTTATCATTAGGTAGTGGTTCATTCTGAAGTGTGTTAGGCTGAACTGATGGGTTCAGTCTGGTGTGTGCAGTGCATTTTACCACTGGAAAAGGAAAGGAAGATGGATAAAATCTGTGGGATGAGTTGGCTTAACCTAAAGCCCTTTGTAAATGTACCATGTTACTCCATATAGTAATGAAGCCAGGACAATGTGCTGATGTCGGGTAGTGTGGTGTCCTTGTCCTTCCCCAGTCTAGATAAGCAGCCATTGCATCAGATGATTAGTCAGCAGTTTCTCCCGGGCATCACAAGAATTGATCTTCCCACTTTTCTTTGGAAGACAAATGGAGGTCTCCTTTGAACAGATCCAATCAGAATTGACGTTCTGTCTCGTATTTGATTCATGCATTACTAGTAGAAAACCATTCGATGAACAAGCAGAAAACAAAGTCTGTGAAGCAATTCTGCCATATTTGGGTCCTTCTTATGTGTAGGTGAAATAAGCAGAACTAACAGCTGAATGTGAATAGAGACTATATTATTTGCTCTAATTCATAATTAAATTGTGTTTAGTGAGGGAAGAGTGTTGTTTTACCATTTCTTTTTGTTCCAAAAAGCATTTACACTTTATGTAGGTTCATATCATATTGGTAAAACACGGCCTGACTGGGTCTGGCGTGGGTGCTCTGAACGCTCCGTGGCTGCATATCCCTAAACACAGCAAGCTGTGACACACTGTGTTTCAACAAATGATTGCCAATGTTAACTATGTCAACAGTGCGTGCTACAGTAGCTCCTGTGTGGGATTACGTCAGTGAGCCCTTTACTCCCCCAATTTAACATATCTTGTTAGAAGTAATTTAACAACATTTTATTATGGACTGTAGCATCCCTCTATCCCCATCTTGCTGTCTACTTGGTGATCATTCCACAATACACCCACCAATCCAAAATCCAAAACCTTTACTTGCATTAACTAAAAAAATATCAATGAAACAAATAACATAACAGCACCAACCTTTATGCTTTATAAGAGACTGGGGTTCTTTTATCATGTCCTTTGACTTGCCTGTGAACTAATTCCCAACAAACACACATATTACACATTGTTCAGATGCACTCACTAACATGTTATTCCAAACACCATAAGAGACCATCACATATTAACCTGTTACACCTGTTTACACAAACACATATTTACAATCCATACTTATTTCAGGATCTGTAGGTGTGTTTATAATGCCTGGTCATGTCCTGGTATGCCAGATTTTTTTCGTTCCTCGCTCATTTCCCTCTCTCTTCTCTCCTGTCCTAGATTGATTTGGTATGTTGTGCCTCATGTTAAGGGTATGAGTATGTGGGTGAGTGAGAAACCACTTCACTGAATATTGACACTGCACTTGTTAAAATAAAAATGTAAAAAGCGAGATTTGTAAGGATTTTTGTTATTCGTTACAGCTGATCTAATATTATAAGAATTATGTATTACAAAATTTTACACAAATTAAGAGCAATTTTCCAAAACTCACTCAGTCCAAAGCTTTTAAATTTTTTTCAGGAAAAAAGCATTTTTACTTATTGGATTGCAAGTCTTACAGGGAACATTTTTTTTTTTATTGAAAATTAATTGAAAATGTACAGGTACTTGACATTTTCAATGCCTGTTTTTAAATTGCAACTCCTGCACATTTTTGTGGCGGCAAAATATTTAAAAATGATAATGAGAACAATTTTTAAGTAAATCCATATTCAGTGTCACAAAATGATGTACATATTTTATATTTATATCCGACTACATAACAGCTGTCTTTGTTTATGATCTGCCTGGGAGAGTAAGTTCCACTAGTGCGCAGTGTGACTTTGGGAAATTTACCTAATCTTGTACTGTGTATTATGCAAGGACTAAGTGAGTTTTGTTCACTTATACTATTGCACATAAAGAGGTGATGTAATACTTTAACATTAGTAGTGTTACCTAAAAAATCACAAAAAAATTGACTGAGTGAGTTTTGGAAATTTGCTCTTCAATTATGAATGTCACGAAATATTATATGGTTACACTAGATAATTCAGTGGTAATACAGTATGACTAATAATGTATTTTGGCCAGTTTCATGCAGAGCTAGTGTTAATATCAGTACAGGCCTATCTAGCTATTATGTCAAATTGCTTTGAAAGAGTTCAACCCTAAAAATAGGTTTCTACAAATGTGCTTTCTGTCTTGGTTATATTTTCAATTCTGAGTCCGATGTAACGTTACGAGAACAAATAACGCAATCAAAACAATTTGATCAGATTAAAACTTTTAGGTTCGAGTTTTTTAAATGCAATATCTTGTTTTACAGTAATAACCAGAAATACACACAATATAATATGACTAGATAACATGTCACACAATATGATTAGACTTAAAATAATTCTTTATCCTACTGAGAACCGGGGGAAAAAAGGTTTTCTTGTTAGTGTGTGATTTTACAGCATGGCTATCGTTCTGTTTATATCAGTACAGTGTGTTCTCTTGCTGTTTTCTGCCATCAAGTCCATTCTTATGTTCCTGTTCTGTTCAGTATCAGAGGGCCAGCATGTGCTTTTTTTTTCTAACTCTCACATGCAGTCTCACCCAATGGGTCTGGACAGATATAAACACAACCTCACAATGCTACCATTCCTGTGGAGATCCTAGATTGCTCTTAGACGGCTCTCTGATTGAAACCCTGCATTTTGTTTTCTCCTTCGTCTGCACGATGATTGACATTGTGATGGCTGCCTGCAGGTTCCTTGACTCTGCATTGCTGTGTATTACATCTGTGTTTTTTCAGGGAAAACATAGACAGCGTGTCTGGATAATAGGCACTGGTAGAGTCTTACGATGAATGGGAATTATTTATGTGCATGGTGAGGTGAGGCAATCTGCACCTCCTCAAACCATCACAGCTGAAAGGAATGATGGGTAAAGATTTACTGTAATGCTGAAAAAGCACCTAACCAGGTAGACTGTATTGCTGTACAGATATTGGAGTCATACACTCATTTTGTTTTAGGTTTAGTGGTGCTGATGAGAGATGGCGAATAATATAGGGAATAATTTTAAAGGGAATAATAAAGGAACAAACTCAAATTCTTATAAATCTGATCTGAAAAGCAGTCATGTCATGAAATACTGGGGTCGTGTGTGTGTGTGTATGCTTTTTAAATTGTAGGTCCTCAGGTGCTTCCATTCAAATGTGTTACATTTTAGCCTTGGTCATTTTGAAAGAAAAACAAAATCTGTGTAGGTGTTGGTTAACATATTTTCGTGTGAATTTGGGTCATGCAATATCAAGCATTTCTAATATTATTGGGTAAATAAAAAAAGACTTGAACTTCGAAATAAGTCAGATGGCTTTGGTATATCAAATGCTAAATTTGTGTTTACTTTGCTGTGCCTGATATAATTTTACAAGAACAAATAATGTAACCCTAATTTAAAAAATAATGAAATTGAGTCGGTCAGGTGCAGATCACACAGGGCTTTTGGAAA
The DNA here is from genome assembly GCA_037832545.1 of Rhabdalestes septentrionalis. Classification (NCBI taxonomy): domain Eukaryota; kingdom Metazoa; phylum Chordata; class Actinopteri; order Characiformes; family Alestidae; genus Rhabdalestes; species Rhabdalestes septentrionalis. The sequence continues at coordinate 10,758 of JBBMFX010330995.1, forward strand.
AGGCTGATTTCTTTTCATTCACACCACATTGTGCAGAAACACATGGGACGGAGGAGTAGTTGAAGCAGGTTGTACCACACGTCCTCAGACAAAGAAACATGGAGACTTCCTCATGTGTGGAATTAGTCATGTCTGCATCTGCCGCCTCCTTAGCCATGCTTTTGGTTTAAGTAGGTTAATGTGAAAAGCCAGGAGGCACTGAGACACGCACACACTCTGTCTCTCTCCCACACACACACACACGCGCCAAGAAAAACCCAAGTGGTCGAGTTTCCTGAATATACATGCCCTCCTGTGCCATGGGTTAGCTGTTGGTCTGATGGTGCATCATCTAGCCTGCAGGCCTGAACGTCTGTTGATTTTGTGTGTGTGTGTGTGTGTGTGTGTGTGTTTGTGTGTGTGTTTGTGTGTTTGGGGAAGAGCACCAAGTGGATGGTCCAAAGAAAGCTGGGCAGCATATTTCAGCCCATGCCCCAGTAAGCCATGCCGGATTTTGCCAAAACGCTCCGTCTGAACAGCATGGCTCGATTCATGCCCCAGTAACTTCATCAGCCTTCCAATCGCACATGGGTTGTCAACAAAATTGACGATCAATCCATTCCTGACTGAGAATCTGCCTTGGTAGATTGAACAGCCAGTTATCAGTTAATTGATCTTGTAGATGTTGCAGATGCCAAAATTCTGTAGCTCCACCAAGCTTTAGGACCTGGAGTCTCTCAGAGTGTGATGATTATTCGGTGCTCATCGGTGATCAAAGCGCCTGTGGTTTCCACTCCTGTTAGTAGTCTGAGCCAGAAGGTGCAATATGAACTCTTGCTAGCAGGGCAATTCAATGAGAACCAACATGCCAGGACATTATCCAAGCTGTTGGTCACCTCAACAGAAAAAATGCACATAATAATTGCCTCACCTGAAATATAGGCAAAAAACCAAGACATGTTAAGACAAAAATACATTGCATAGCCGGGAACAGTCATCGCAGACACCCTGGGGCTTGAATTATGTCCATGCTTCTGTCCTTTTTCACACAGAGTATCAGAAATCACATTGACAAGCCTGTTTTTGGGAACAGAACATTTCACAACGCAACAACTTTCCCTCTTTCCCAGATTAGCTGGCCAATATTATTAACAGCGAGTTAGATACTCCTAGAGTTTAGCTCCATGAACATCTGTCCATCTATGCCATATTCACAGGCACTATATTAACAGGCTAGAATTTGTGGATGAGTGAAGTGTTTTCTTCCATAAAGGATCGATTATATCTTTAAACCACTGAGCTGCTATGAGATGTGGGAGGAAGGTTTTCCTGTATTAAGCTGCTGCAGTGTATACATTCCAACTTTGTAGAAAATGGAGAATAACTACAAAGAGTCAGCAGGCCTGTAGCTCTCCCTCAGCAGACCCTCTCTGCTCGCCTGTGTCAGGTTTTGTCAGTTGAAGTCTGCTATTGTTTATTGAGAAGAATGATGTAATTACTCAAGATACCACAATTTGAATTGTCTCCAGGTTTCAGAGTGCGTGAAGTGTATGACATAGCAGCCCCTAATGGCCTACACCTGCAGACTTACAGGTTGATGCTAGCGTAGTAAGAGCTTGAAAGTATTTGAAAATATGCTGCTGGAATGAACTGGTGTTTTACACGTCTGTAATGGACTCATGGTGTGTGTTTAGTGTATGTTTTCTCATTATACCTGACATTAGACAGCATCTACTGAAGCTCCTCTCTACTCACAGAAATGCCGAATACCTGCGATTAGAGGAATAACAGAAACGTCTGTTCCACAAACCTGAGAGAGAGAGACAGGGCGAGAGAGAAGGTGGCAGAGAGCATAAGAAAAACACACTCAGAAAGCAAACCTGATCCTGAACTTGCATGTGAACAGTTGGCCAGACCCCACCCCTGAAACCTGATATCAGTCTTCGTTAGGTTACCAGATCACTTAACCAAAGAAACTCAAACCCAAAACCACCTATTAACAGCCAGGTTCCTTGCGTAGAAATCAAAGCATGTGAAATGTATTCAAATTTGATGAAAGGAAGAATTTGTCCAGTACAATAAACCATATTCACTCTTGGTGTAACAGGTTTGCCATCCCTTCTTACTATATAAATAAATAAATTGGTATTTGGCAGACGCCCTTATCCGGAGCGATTTGCAATCTGTAGTTACCGGGACAGTCCCCCTGGACCAACTGAGGATTAATCTGAAGGTGGGGGGATTTGAACCTGCAACTTTGAGGTCATTGGGTTCACAGGCAAGTGTTTAACTCACCAAGCTGCTACCACCTCTTATATGTTAAGGGTGTCTTCTTACTACAGCGCTGGGAATAAAGTGAGAACCCACGGCAAACATGTCCAGTTTCTCAAGTTTTATCTTCTATAGGTGCAAGTATCGATCTGAAGCAACTTCGCCTAATTTCTTTTAAGAACTGCTGGCAATATTTCTCCTAATTTCCAAATAGAGATGCTGTTCTTTAAATTAGAAATATGCTTTAAAGAAGAAAATATGAATCAAATAAGAGAAATGGTGTTTTTTACAGAACTTGAATAATTCAAAGAAAACAAATCTATTGTTTAGTAGTAAACAAAATGGCAATAATGACCTTTGATGTACATCTAGTAGTGTTTTATCATCCAACGGGGTCACATTGTGAGAGGAGACTGTTGATTACAGCAGTGTTTTTTTTTGTTTTCTCTTTAAATTATTTGTTTATTATAATCAGTTCCTCATAAAGCTGAATGAGGTGTAGGAATTGAACAGACACTGGCGTGGAAAGGTCATCACACTCATAGAGATGCTAATTTAAAAATAAATTGCAGTGGTCTTTTGTTTTTTCACGTAGTGCAGGGACTTTAATGTTAATTGGTCTACTTGTAATTTTGCTAATCCCACCCCAAATCCCATAATAATCACTACAGGATGAGACTATGTGGTTCCAGTGCTTAATGGTACAGAATCTAGTGCTTAATGGTACAGAATTTGAGTTACATGTTATTTTGGTACAGAATTTGATGAATACATGTTATTTTGGTTTTTGAGAGTAGGGTTGTAAAGAGGATTAAATAATGATGTGTATTAATAGAACATGTGTGTATACACCCAGGACCCTTGTTCCAAATTCCCCTTGGTAGAAGAAGCCCCTAGCTTCTTTTTTTCCCAAGTTGCTTTTGCTAGTTCAGCCAAAAGCAAACCACATGTTAGTGATTTATCATAGAGGTGAGATGCTTGTGTGTCTGATCTTATGTTTGTTTTATGGGATTTATTGTGTTTAAGGTTGCAGTCCTGTAATATATTGAGAGTTTGATTTGAAGGTACATTTAAAATTGTGCTTGGGTATCCAACATTTTCCTATAAAAAATAACTGAAAGGGTGAAAGACACTATTTATGTAGAAGTCTCCAATCCTTTGTATGCCTAATTAATTCCACAATTTAAAAGCTTTGAATAAAATTCTAGTTTGTATTATTACCTTGTATTTTTTCAAAATTTGTGACGTGAAATACAAGGTGAGTTTTGAAGAGCCTCCATGGATGGGCGCCTTCTTAATTGAATGATCTCTTAGTCCCTTACACTCCAACTAGAACGTTGAGATCGTCTAACTATCTCTTGCTTCATGTTCCAAGGACTAGGTTAAAAACTAAAGGAGCATTCCAGTGCTGGTTATATCACCAACTGACTATGATTATTTTACGAAATCTCTTAAGACCTATTTTTTTACTCTAGCTTTTAACACTGTTTGATTGTTTTCTGTCTATATTTTGCTGTATTCTGCAAAAAAATTACATATGCAATGAATGTAAGGCACTTTGTTCAACTGAGGTTGTTTTAAAGCGCTATAGAAATAAAAATGTACTTACTTAATGTATAGAAATGTGTAATATATCTTTACCATGTCTGTAAGAACAGACACTTCTCTGATTTTATTGTGCCGTTTCCAGTGTGATGACCAGTACTGTGAATAATACGACTGTGATTATTATTAGATGTGTGAGTAGGGAAATGAATGCGCTGATACTGTAGGACCAACAGTCTTCCCTCTAGATGTACAACCAGTCATACATCCCAGCTGAGTCATCCGTCCAAAGTTTTATATAGTGAATGTTTCCTGCCCAGTTATAAAGCCTGACGTTGAGTAAGGAAAGGTTTTGGAACTTCTTGCATTGTAAGTTACCCGTTTTTGATCATACCACCCTGGATGGGAAGTAATAGTACCTACTGCTCCTCCTCCTCTAACAGTATGAAGCTAAGCTGTTTTGACGTTTATGAATCCACAGGGTGCATTAAATGGTTTTTTTTCCAGATTTTTTCTTGATGATGTGAACAGTTTGATGTGTAATAGAGGTAAACTATCCTTTTCTGTATAATTGCAAGTCCAAATTCCAGTAACGTTGAGGTGGCAATTTGCCTGCATGAGGTTTCGTACAATTCCTGGGAAATTACAGAGGGGACTCGTGTGTGAAACACGGTCTACATTTCAGACGGAGACGTGGGACTTTTCTGGAACATCTGTGTCAAGTTGTTTCTGTCCTTATTCATGAAGGTGAAAATCCCACAGGAGTGAATTTTGTTCTTGAGAGGAGCAGCGAAATCCCCTGCATGCGTGTTCAGCTGCTTCGAGGTGAAAGCAAAATCGATTTGCTTTGCTTTTGTGTTTGCTGGTCAGTTTTCAGTTTGTGGAGAGAAGTCATGAGAGATTCCACTCGTCTCTTGCACACGTGCACCCCTCTGGTATTCAGGAGGTCTTGGCTTGGTCTTAATGCCACCAGCTAAAAGTTCTGTATGCCAGACAGGGCCGTAACCATGACAACGGTGCTCTGGGTGGGGAGGTGGGTGTACAACGAGAGTGCAGGTTTGACAGAGAGAGCATAATCTGTCAAAACACACACACACACACACACACACACACACACACATAGTGGTTTCTAAATTGACACTCTTATAGAGGTACCCAAAATAAAGCTGTGCTCTCACACACTTCAGTTCAATGTGCTTTTCAAGAGTCGAGCCTGTGTCCATTAGTGCTATGTGTGCATGTGAGTGTTTTTTGTTTTTGTGTGTAAGTGTATGTGTCAGACTGAGAGTGTGTGTGCATGAGTCTATGTGTGAGTGTGTGGGTGAGCGTATGTGAGTAAGTGTATCTGTTAATCTTTAAGTGTGTGTGTGTGTTTGTGTGTGTGTTAATGTTTTGAGTGTGTGTGTGTGTATATGTTTTGAGGGTGTGTGTGTGCGAGTGCATGTTCTGTGTGTGTGTGTGTGTGCGTGTGTGTGTTGAGTGTCCATGTCTTGCCCGCCCTGTGGCTGGTGTCAGATCTCAGATCAGGCTCCAGTTGTGCCATCTGTGGAGGCTGGTGTGTGTGTGTTTGAGTGGAAGGCACAGCGGGGGGAGGAGCAGGTGACACGCCTTCACACATAATCAGAGAAAAATGTGGCACATATGTACTGAAAGTCAGAGAGTAACACTCACACGGAGGAACGCGTGGAAACTCACCATTGCTGCTGTTGCTGGAGGTTTTAGGCTGTTGTAGGATTTGCTCGGACTGTTTTTAGCCAGGATGTGTGGCTGCTGCTCTGGGACGTTACACAGCCACAGAGAGAACCAGCCCTTCTTAACTCACCCACAGCAATGGGAATTGTCCCTAACTCTATTTTCAATGAAAATGAACATATAGCTGATAACAAGCTTTTAAAACCTGAATTGAAGATCTGTCCACTTTGCCTGTAGTGTTTCCCCGATAAGTCGTGGTTCAGAGTTTGGATTGCTCTTGGGACCTATATAATAATTGTTTGCGGAAACTGCAAATATCCTCCCTTTTTTTATGCCTTTTTCGTGGCTATATATATATATATAATGTATTTTTTTGTGTGTGTCTTTTTGTTTTACAAAACTATAGAATTTACTAATTTTGTAACATAAATATGAACTTAAATACAGCTAAATATCCATTTAAAATATGACTACATTTTTTTAGTACTGTCCAGACAACACAAAGCAAGCGTATATTGACTGCTGCCCTGTGACGCGTCTCTGACAGATGCAGTCCAGCATTCCCGCATCAACAGTTTCCAGCATGGAGCTTGAGTGTGTCTGAGTGTTCTCGTGTTTTTCATTTTGTTTCATGATTATTGTATTAAATTATAATAATAATAATAATAATAATAATAATAATAATAATAATA
>JBBMFX010331103.1:0-18723 GCA_037832545.1 Rhabdalestes septentrionalis
AGAGAGAGAGAGAGAGAGAGAGAGAGAGAGAGAGAGAGAGAGAGAGAATGCTGAGTAACTCCTTACTGCTAGCAGTTTTGGGTCACAGGCAGGTAAAGCAGAAGCAGCGGCCAAAAATGGGGAAGAGCAAAGCCAAGTGTGTTGCAGGGAATCTAATCTCCTTCCCAAGTTTCCTATTCATGTACTACATCTCCTCCGCTTTCAGTTATCACATGTTTCCAGTTTATTAGAAACACCCAACTTTTGATCTCTGCACTGACCACTTTTTCTGCCGGCATCCCAAAGGACAATTTATTGCAAACACCCATCTTCTGTGTCTGTGTATATGTATTGGCACCTTTGGTAAACCTAAGTTCAAGGTATGATTTTTTCCCAGCTCCCAGTATGTCAGAATATGTGGACAGTGAGGAGGTGTATGTGGTTTGAGATTGCAGAGAAGTTTCGGCGATGTGATTGTGTGATAAAAGATTGCGGTGGCTATTGACTTCTAGTATTGTAAACTGCAAAGACAAAGTTTGTACACTTAGGCGATCAACCACATCTGGGATGTCTGAGTTTGTTCCGAAGCATTTCTTTTACTGGTAATCAACATTCACAGGAAAGCAAAGCGAACATTTGAGATGCCACAAAGCTGAGGGAAGGCGAGAGGACGGCCCCGTGTTTGAAGCTGTTCGCTCAAAGAGGATCCGTGGACTTTAAAGGAGAAAGCAATGTGTATCTTCCTTCAGGAGATGAATACGACGCCAAACAACAGACAACAAGTGCTTCCCTGCTAATTATGATCTGCAAATGAAGAATGTGTGTGTGTGTGTGTGTGTGTGTAGACGCTCGGTGTTAAGAGTATGGCCAAGCACCGACTGGAGTGGCCACTCTAGACCGTTCATTAGCTTTGCCTTGTTTCTCCTCTTCCCCTCTTGAGTGTGTAATGTGTGTTGGTGCACAATGGCTGGACCTCCAGAGCAGGCCGGCTGTTTGCCTGTCCTGTGAAGAGCCCACTTCACCAACTTTCCACCACAAAAGGCCTTTGGGATGCGCCGATGCCTTTACTTTGTCCCACGGCAGCATTTCACACGCACCCGGGCAACCTGAGGCCTTCGGGCACCAACAGGTTATTGAAAAAGTGCTTTTTTTGTGTAAACCCCCACACCCCGACCCCCTGACCCCCCCGGCCTCCTCCTTTTTCTTAAAGCCTTTATCCTCGCTGTTCAAATACCACTGCTGGACAAATAGTGTGTTTTTTCTTTCCGTCCCCATCCTGTCCCCTCTTTTCAGATTACCTTGTTGTAATTACGCGAGTTTGGTAACAATGAGCAAATTCTCAGCCTAACGAACACTGCGAGAAATGTGGCTCCTGTTACTGAAAAAATGTTTACCGGGATGGGTCCCGCTTTGGCAATGTGGAAACTCCTATAGACAGATTAGGGTTAGGAGGAGACACGAAGATGTTGACATGTTGTAGTACAATATTCATCAGTTTTTGCTTTCCTTTCGCAAAACCAAACTTTGGTCTTCCCAGGCTTTGCTATGATTATTAAGAGTCTCCTTAAGTCAAGAAGCAACCTGAGAATGGGAGCTTGTGAAATCCTGCTCCAGTAAGGTTGAATATCCTTGGAGTTATGGTCTCTTTTTCCACTGCAAAATTAAAATAAGAACCAGTCCAAATAGGAACCAAGTAGTTTCAGCTCTAGATAATATTCTAACTGCTAAAAAATATAACATGTTCATTTCACAAATATGCCATCTTGCAATTCAAAGCAAGACATGGTTCTAGCACTGGTTAATTTTCCACCTGCTTGAGAACCATAATGTGCTTGTTTCTCAGGGCGGCCATATTGAAATCCAGAGTGAGGCTGAGGTTAAAGTTCTGGTGTCTGCATGGACGGACGATGATGAAGATAGAATTTCATCAGTAATGTCGACTACAGCTTCTACATTTACAGCCCCTTGTGTGATGCTCATTTAAGCGGGGGTTGTGGTTTGTGGGGTGGTGATTGTTGATACATAGATCAGTGGTCCCCAAACTTCATTTGGTCACGAACCTGTTTAATATAAGAAATCCGGTCATTTAAAAAAAACAAACATAGTTTTGTCTCTGATTATAAATAAAAAGGAATTACTGTAATGTTTCCATGCAGCCCACAGACCGGTACCACGTGACCCACGGCCCGGTACCGGTCTGCGGCCCGGGGTTGGGGACCGCTGATCTAAACAATTCACTTCAAACTTGATGAGTTTGATGAGTTATTTGTTGAGTAATGCCACCTCCAGGAGAGCCAGTTCCAACAGAGTGCCGAATGCAGAAAACGTGTTTCCATTTCAACTTTGCTTTGCTGAATCATCTGAAAACAATGTGAACTTCATGTGTCTCTGTGCTTTAAAACTGAATTGAAATCCGAGTAGGAAGGAAACCCATCTAGTGTGAAAACATGATCAAAACTTTCTTTTCTGGAGGATGGCCAAAAGTTAGTGCTAGTCTCCTACGAAGCTAAGCTTGGGGAACTTTTTACAATAACTGTAAAAATAACAATCAACATAAAGCCTTCATCCACATTCTCAGGCTCTAATTAGTCGGTAAATGTGTTGAACAACTTTTTCTTCAGTAGAAATTACATTGATTTAATTAGCCTTGGTCTTTAATTAGGTTTTATTTTATTTATTTATTTTTAACTGAGCATTATATAGATGAACAGAAATCCATCTAGTGCTAAATGTGAAAACATTATCAAAATGCTAATTCCCTGAATGCTAATACCTTAGTATAAGCTGTTAAGATGCTGATCTTGATGAACAACTGTAAAATTATGGTTAGCACATCAACGCAAAGATCTCATCCACATGCTTGAGCTCCTATTGGTTTTTAACAGTGCTAGGTAACTTTCTTTTAGTAAATAATTTGCTAAACATTTGTTAACTTTGGCTGTGAGTGTTAACATAGCATGGCATAGACTGCCTTGTATTTGGTGCCATACTAATAATCAACGGAAAAAGCCCAGCTCTGGTTCTTTGCTCCCAAGATCCAGAGACTTTTTGTGGCAGCAAGGTGGAGCTACAGGGAAGATGTTTCTAAAAAAGTAGACACAGCATATAATAACTGCGCTATTGTGCTAGCTGGCACTGACCATGTAGACCCTCTATCTATCTCAGTAATACCAAAGTAACTAAACTCTACCGACAAATTGATGGTTGCCTTCATTTTTATGGTGTGAACAAAAGAAGATGGGGAGTTCTCGTCACACCCAGAGACCCGCCCCCCCGACACACACACACAGTCTTCCAAGTCAGCTCTTTTTTTCCAGTGTCGCATGAAATAATCATGGGTCAGGGTTGGGGCCTGCTGAAAGATTGATGATGGTCAGTGGCACAGTGGAAATCTTGCTCTCATTACAGAGTGGAAGTTCCTTAAAGCACCTCTCTGATCATTACTTCCAAAACCAACAGCATGGCCTTATTAAGGATTATTAGGGATTAGAAACCGTAAATTCTATTAAAAGACTGGAATTACTTGTGGGACATAATTCATTTATTAATTACATGCTTTGTGATTGATGCTTAATCTAAATCTAACTCTAAATCAAGTGCATATATTTGGCACAATGATATGGTTATACACTTTAAAGGTGAGAATTTCCATTTCTTTCCAGTGTTCATGTGAAATAATGGCCATAGGAATCAATAATAATTATATTACTAGGCGGACAGTAATGTATGGTGCGGTTTAAGACTGTTTAATGTTAATGAAGTGTGCAGACAGAATGAGGTGACTGGGATTCTTGATGAGGTCTAATGATCCCTGGTTAGGCCTTCCTTCACTCTCCCTTCCGTATCATGAACTTGTTTTGGACACAAGTTCTTGTGGAGGACTTGATCTGTAAAGCCTCTGATAACTGCCTACCCACCACCACCCAAACTAGCCTACAGTCCATCGGTCACAAGTAGACCTATGCCTCAGTGGGGCCTCAATGGATGGGACTAGTCACTCCAGCATGTCCCACACATGCTCAGATTCAGATCTGGGGACTTTGTAGGCCAATTCAACACCTCAAGCTCTTACCGATGTACCTCAAAAAGTCCATGAATAGTGATTGCAGAGGGCTTCTGAAAGAGGACACTGTCAATAGGGAACAATGTTTCCATCAAGGGGTAAACTTGCAGTGATGTTTTGGAAGGTAATCCATGTGAAACTAACGTACAAATGACTGAGGACCCAAGATGCACATGTTGGGTCAACAGCCGCCTTCTGGGGGGGTCGATATGTTTTATGTGCATCTCGAACGCATCTCGGATGTTTAGGCAGATCCGAGACAAGTCTCTCCGGCATGTCCAATAAATGCTCAGATTGGGATCAGGGGGATTTTGGGGCCAATTCAACACCTCAAGCACTTTGTGATGTGCCTCAAACAGTTCCTGAATAGTGATTGCTGGTTGAGGCTTTCTGATAGAAGACACTGTCAATAGGGAACATTTTCTCCATCAAGGGGTGAAAAGTACAGTTACACATGAATGAGGTCCCAATATTTCCCAATAGCCCCAGACTAGGGCTCTACCTGCTCTACCCACTCTCACAGCTATAGACCTCAAGATCACCACGCCTTTGCACCTAATTTCATATTTTCATATCGCACCTGCCGAAGCCTGAAAGCAGTCATTTATGCCGCGGAGCAGCCCTGTAACTAGTGCTCGTTTGGCTGCAGAAGAGATGGAACATGAAAGCTCTTAAACGAGTATTAAAGGGTCCAACGCAGTGTTTATCGCATCTCTGCTTTCCCACCTAAGACACTTAATGATACGCCTGTGTGAATTTGAAGCGGCTGGCACCCTCAGCACCTCCACTGTGACACGACACGATCCTGCAGGGTTTCTTCTCACTACTGTGACACATGTCCAAACACAGGTCACCTGTCCAGGGCTACCATACAGGTTTATGTAAAGGGGGCTAAGCTAAACTGGGAGTAAGGTATCTGGGGAGGGGCACACAAACAAAATGTTAGGTTTTTTTTGCAAATCACAGCAATCTTGGATCCACAGCAGGCACGAATCCCCAGCAGGCTTGGGAAGAGGTAGAGCAGTGGTGGACAGACCCAGAAAGTAAAACTCCTCCCCAGGATGTTGTTCCAACTCAGATATCACAAATGTGGGTTTGAGAGAACTAAAGGCAGCAGGTGTTTGTAACAAAATCCTACGGTGGATTTGCACTCTCTGGCCAAGGTGGTTCTCTCTGTTTTGACGTCCAAGAGAGCATCACTGTCCTCAATCTCTCTCAATATCATTTCTTCCACATTGAGTATTTAAATTCCGTACCTTTTCCCCATTTTGATCAGAAAAAATGACACCATAAACTAAACTAATAATGTATCTGTGTGTTTGAATGTTCAGTTGTTGAATTAAAATTGTGATTATTTTACTTGCTACTGTAAAAACATCTGGGTGAATATTTGATAAGTGTGGTTGTTTTTTTGTCAAGGGTTGTACAAACCAGCATTAAAAAATATCAAATTCAATATTTGTATTTTAAGATATTATTGTTTTTGACATGCTGCTTTGGTACCATACTGGCCACTGCAACCCCACACTTTTGACCTTTATCACATGTAGTGTATGAGTGTGTGTGTGTTTGTATTAATCTGGGGCACAGCTTTAGCTCTCTCTGTCTTTTCCCATTTTCATGGGTTTAAAAGTGGGGGTGAATAAAACATGGCCTTCCCTTCAGAGCACTTACAAACAGCAGCAGGTCTGTCAGATCACACCGTTTTCCCTCTCGTTCATCCAAACTCCACCTGACACACCTCTCTCTCTGTCTCTATCACCCTTTCTCTCTCTCTCTCTCTCTCTCTCTCTCTCTCTCTCTGACTTTCTCTCTTTCTTTGTCTCTCACTCTTTGCCACTCTCTCCCTCGCCCTCTCCCTTGCTCTCCTTCTCGCTCTCTCTCTCTCCCTCTCCCCCTTTCCCCCCTGTGAGGGATGCGATTACACCCACCATTTAACAAATCACCATGAAAATGTGCACACACATGCTTCTTTCACACTCAGTGAATAAATGTGGCTTAACAATGAAGATTTGTCATGCATGTTTTTACCAGGCTCATTTACCACACAATCACTGCAGCTACACTCACTGGCCAATTTATTAGAAACATGTGCTTTCAACTGTGCACCAACATGGCTATGGTCTCTAGCCATATACCAGCATAGTGGAGATAAAAGAAAGGGATTTCTAATAAAGCGACTGATTAGCGAAGAACCACTGTGTAACCGTAGGATTCTCTTCAGGCTGAAGGGTGCCTTTCAGATTGCTGAGTCAGTTTTATTGCTCTACGCATCTGCAAGGAGCTCCAGCAGGTGTGGAACTGAAGGGCAGGTTGAGGTCCCACCTGTTCATTACAGTAAGCATGGCATTTAGCTGCACAGCATCCTCGTCTCCCCTATCACAGGAAAAGGAGCAGAGACTGATTAATAAATGGTAGTACTAGATGAGATGTTAGTCCTGCTCGAGGAGAGCTCCCTTTGTTGTCCACCGAGAGATGTCTGATACCTCAACAGGCTGGGCTGGGATGAAGTAACACCTTGTTCCCATGGATGAGACTTTGAACCATCCACCTCACAATCCCAGAAGGGTGTTCATCAGCTCTTTGTGGTCTGCTTTGCTGTGTTTTGTATACGGTGTATAACTGTTTGTGTCTGTGTGTGAACAAAAGGGAGTTAATTGTTATTTGGGGAAGGGCCAATCCTTTTATGAGCAGTTCCTTGAGTTCTAGACATGGGTGGACCTACAATCAGAGATAAATCAATTCCGTCAGCCCTACAGTGCAGCCCCATGGCACCTTCATCTCAATCACATAGCCAAATGACAATATAGAAGATTATAATAAGAAGCTCATAGAGAAGTAGGATCTCTGAGAAAATGCTGTTCAGATGGGATGTCTTTGGTTGAGGTAATAATAATATTAAAGATAATTAACTGGGAGTTTTAGTCCTCTCCTAATAATGTCAATAAGTGTTCTGAATTGTTTAGTTCACACTATACTATACAAGACTGTAGAACTGTAGAAATAATCAGTCCCATTCTTTGTAACAATGTATAATAATCTCAGATTTTATTAATCCCATACAGAAAACCAGACAGTCAATTGGATCACAGGTTGTATTAATCCCGTGCTATGAACAGGATCACAGCAACAACTCCAGGAACTCTCTATTTTTTCTCTATTTTCAAACACACTGAAGAAATGGCCGCAAAGTTGTGTTGATTTAGTGCTACAAAATGGACTGTTGGGATAATCCTAAATTATACAAATCGGGTACCATAAAATAGACCTTAAAAATAATCCCAGATTATATTATTGCCATACTGTAAAGAATCTGAAGAAATAACCCCATGTTAAATTAAATCAGTATTATAAAAATAACTGAACTAATCCTAGGTTACACTAATGTCATACAATAGAACAGATAGTAAAATGATCACAGAGTATTAATGCCACGCTAGAAAATGGACCACGGATTTTATTAATCTCATGCTTTACAACAGACAGTAGAAATATTCCCAGGTTGTATTTATCCCTTGCTTTAAAACAGACATTTTAAAATAAACCCAGATTATATTAACCCCATGCTGTAAAAGAGACAGGTGATATGATTCCAGGCTACATTATTATCATGCTGTATAACAATATACAGAAATAATTCCATATCAAATTATATGCTTATGTTATAAAACAGACAATATATAATGCAGTATATAGTCCCACATTATATTAATCCCATGCTATCAAAAAGACATATGCAATAATCCCAAATTATAGTAATCCTGTGCTATAAATCAAAATTCAGAGAAAATCTATAATGGTAAATTATATAAAAGATAATTAAATAATTAAATGTATATATGAAAAACTATAAACGAATAAGTAGAACTTAAGTCCAGATCAAATGAAAAAAAGACAGTATATAGTACAGACTATTATACTGTGCAAACATTTGAAATAGTTGAAATAGTCAAATGATATCAATCCCAGTCTATAAAATAGAAAGTATTTAAAACAGCGTATAATTCTAAATTATATTAATCTAATGCTAAATAACATACAGAAATATTATAGTTTTGACAGACATCTGAAATAATCTCGGGTTATATTAATCCTGTTCTATAAAATAGACAGTATTTCACACAGTACAATCCCAGGATATATTAGTACTGCGCTATAGACAATATACAGAAAAAATCCCAGGTTATATTAATTCCGTGTTATAATAAAGACAGCCGGAATAATCCCAAATGTGACTAATCCCATTTCCCCTTGTGTGCAGTTGAATATGTAGATGTGAGGAAAACACGTGAGTCTCATTCACACTGAGATTTCTTATCCTGGGCAATTCAGCCATAAACATTACAGACGTCCGGTGGTGAAAAGGCTTCACCCCACCTCCCCAGACCAAACAGTGCTGAGGTTTGTGTAAGGACCTGGCAGACTAATGCAGGGCAGGGTAGTGGTCTGAGAACATGTTTGCACATAATACAGCTATGAAGGAGGGAACCAATGGTCATACAATTGTGTTACAATGGCCCAAAGGACCTTTGGAACCTCTCTCCTCAATACACACACAGTTACACCTGGCTGTTTATGATGAATCACTTCGTTCCAGGTGCGCCCTGAACACTGCACTCCAACCTCCTTCACGTCATTTATGACACCACTGACAGGTGCAGAGAAATCCAAAACTGAAAGAGGAACACGAATCAGGTCTTCAGGTGCTATGACCTGGGTATCCATGTCCGAAGCATACGTCTGGATCGTGAACACGGTGATTTTTTAACTCAAGCCAAGTCAAGTAGATTCATTATCATTTCAACTACATACACACAATACACAGTGGAAAGACACAAACATGGTGCAACACAAGAACAGAAACAGAAACAACAGTAAGACCACAGTTGCAGACAGGAAAAGTAAAGAGTGCGAGAAAAACACAAGATCGACAAATGATCTGGACAAGACAACATTTAGTCCAGTTGACAATGGCTTGAGTTTGAGTTTCAAAAACTCTACGATGAAAGTTCAGTTTCTGAGCTCCTGTCAGGGTACAGCAGTAGCAACATTCAGGACCTTTAGAAAATTAAGATGATTTTACACTTTAACTACAAAGAGGAATCAGCCAATCTTTATTCCAAAACTTTTGGACGTTCTAGATCATCCAGTGTAGAGCCGTGTTTTGAACAGGTACTGGACATCCAGAATGAAAATCTAATAAAAGTTAACATCCACAATTAAGCTCTTCTATAGTTAACATCCAGAATGATGTTCTGCTATAATTGATTTCTAGAATATAGTTCAATTAATATGAACATCCAGAATGAAGCTCTACTATAATTAACATCTAGAATATAGTTCTACTATAATTAACATCCAGGATGAAGTTCTACAAAAAATTACATCTTTTAAAATGAATGACCAGAATAAAATCCATTAAGTTAACATCAAGAAGGCCTCAGTATTCAACTGTCAAGGTGAATAAAAAAAATTGATTGCATATAGATTAATACTTTATAGAATTTACAGTTTTTAATATCTAAAATGCTTTGAAGTATTGAGCAAGACATGTAAAAATTGCAATTTAGTATCCAATAAGATCCAATTATTGTTTAAGATAAATTAATATAGATAAGAATCAGAAAACTTTATTTATTACGGAGGAAATTGTTTATGTTGACTGCCACATTACACAGACACAGAGAGACACAAGACACCAGAATAATGTAAAATAAAAATGAGATAGAATACTATAATAAAATAAATTATGAATGATTCCAGACATTTAACGCTGTGTGTTTGGATCAGGAGAAATGCGGTGAACTCTCCTGAAAGGGTCTTGCAGGTTTGCATTTGGAGTAAAAATAATCTTTTAATCTGTGCGAAGCGGCTCTGGTACGTTCTGCGCTGGCAGAGACTGGAGATCAGTGAACATCGAGTTCCTTTTACCATTAAAAGAAGTAGAGAGCGCCAAAGGGCTTCCGGATTAATAGGAGAGTTTAATGAAAATTAAGAATGGGGTGTTTTATAGTCACGCAGTATACACACGCACAACAGGTGGACCATTAATCCTCAGTTTTTATACCTTTTACCACCTCCAGTCCGTCCAATTATTGTTTGTTAGGATCCGCAACTGGCCACTGAAGCAATAAAATGCCCTCAGTGTCCTGTCAGTGTTTAAATCATTCACATCTATTCACTTTTATTATCTTTAGCAAGACTGCACACAGCAAGTAAGAGCATGGGTACCAGTACAAGTGAAAGTACAAGAATTAACAGGAGCATGCGTACAAGTGGGAGTAGGAGTACATACAGGAGCAGGAATATAAGAAAATGTACCAGTGGAGATAAAAAGGAGAGTGTGAGCACCTGCGGGAATATGAGCGCAAGTGAGAGTAGAAATATATGTGGAGGTAAAAAATTCTTGGGAGAATGAGCACAAATGTGCAAACAGGGGTACGAATACAAGCCAGAGCAGGATTACAAGGAGGAGTGGGTGTATGGGTACAAAAAAGAGTACAAAAGTAAAGTGACCCTCAGAGTTATACATAAACACAGCACAGCACATGTTGTGAAGAGTTTAAAAAGTCTTTCTCTATATTTAAACCATTCACCAAGTGAAGCAGTGGGCTGTCACCAACGGGGGGCGCCTGGGGAGCAGTGAGTTTGGATGGAACCTTGCCCTTAACACAGGGGTGTCACTAGCAGTCCTGGGATTTGAACCCATGGCCTTGTGATCGCAGGAGCAACTTCATAACTGCAAGACCATCAGCTAGTAAGTACAAGCAGTATGAATGTAAGTATATGTACAAGTACAAGTAGGAGTACAAGCAGAAATCAAAGTAAGTGTGTACAAGTGCAAGCAGGGGTCACATGTGGGAGTATTAGGACAAAATAGTGTTCGAGTACAAACTAGAATGCGAGTACTAAAGAGAGTATGAGCACAAATAGAAGTCATTATATGAGTATAAGTAACAGTACGAATACATTCAGGGGTATAAGTACAAATGGTTACAGTCGTACAAGTAAGCGTAAGAGAACAAGCAGGAGTCTGAGTACGAGTGTGTACATGGGCACAAGCGTGTGTCCACTCTCAAAAATGAGATTTTTTACTGACAAAGTCCCAATGAAGGAAAATGGGAAACGTCCTGAAAATGTGCTTCACCATTCAGTGAAAATAAGCTAATTATGATGTAATAGCTGGATTAATCTGTACCCCACCCCCCTCCCCCCGCCCCACCCATGGCCCCCAGAGTGAAATCATTCTAGATGGTGACAATAAATGCCAACGGATTAGTGGGCAGATCAGTCCAAACAGCCCCATTCTTTTTCTGGGATAGGAGGTTATTGGTTTGGGGGGTGGGGGTGGCTGAGAGGAGGGGGGTGACGTGTGGAGCTGTGCTGAGAAAAGATCTCCATGCTGGTAATCCCAGACTCCTCTACACTGCAACATTCCTGAAAGAAATTCCTAAAAAGATCGGGCAATTCACACATCCATTGTGGCAGAGGCACTCTGCCTTTGATTTCATTATCAGCTGGATTTACTGGTCTAATCCCCACGAGTGGAGATGTCATCCCGTCTCGCCCCAATCAACATCTCTCACCACTGCTACGCTGTGACACTCTCTCATGTTTTGCGGGGGCCCAGGAGAGATCCCCCTTGGGGGCTTCTCTCAGAAAGGCTAAGCGATTAATGACAGAAATATAGTTCATGATATACAAGTGACAATCCTTAAACAGCAATGATGTGAATAAATAAACCATTAAAAAGTACATGGTGGGTCCCCTTGGCGTCTCTAAGCCACTGCATATAGAGCACCTGTGTGTTCTAGAGTTTTTAACGTTACATGTTTATGTGCGTGTTTGTGTGTGTGTGTTTGTGTGTGTGTGTGTGTGTATCCTGACACAGCACTGATATATTTTCTGACCAGTTATGGAATCAGGCAGTTTCAGGGAGATCCTGCTGAGGGGATTATATATCAGCATCCTGCTCAAACTGTTGAGCAATAAGGCCTCCTGAAGTCACTTGTGTACCCTCCTATATAATCACTGCCCAGCCACGGCCCTCCTGCGCCTGGGATAAGATAACATTGACAGTAAATTAGGCTAACAGGCCATTGTGAGTGAGTAAGCGCTGCCCTCATTGCCCCCCGCACTCCTGGCGCATTGCAGCCATTTCTGGATTACTGACCGGCTTAGTCCGAGCTCCTTTTGTCCACACACAGTGGTTCTGTGGTCCAATTGGCCACAATCACGGCCGCTCGCTTCCTTAAAATGCGTTGCCATGGAAATGGCAAGCCTGTCCTCTAGGCATGCATAGCTGGTGTATGTTCAGATGCTGCAAGCGGACAGGTTCCCTGCGGAGAGTGTAATGAACGGGCCATCGTGTCATGATCTGTAATCATATTCATGGACTGCTGAGTCTCACATGCTTGTCCTGACACTAATCTGATTCTGGAAGCAAACTTGTTCTACCTGGACCCTAGCTGCTCTATGCAAAGCTGCCAAGAGTAGAATGGGTTCCCCTTTGCCTTGATTCCTCTTAGTAGTTCTTAATCACGTTCTTAGAGAGTTTCTCCTCATCAGTTTTGCTTTCTCCAAGCAGTTATTCATCATGCTATTAAGGTTCATCTCAGTGGTTCTACCTCAGCTCACAGAGAGTTTTTCCTTTTCAGACTTGGCTCCACTCAGTTATGTTCCCTAATACTCTCAGTGAGGTTTTCTTTTTGAGTCTTAACTGTCAGTGGTTCTTCTTAATGCTTTTCGGGAGTTTTTCCTTCTAAGTCTTGGTTCCAATCATACGTTCTTCCTCAAGCTATTAAGGAGCTTGTCTTGACAGTTTGTATGCTTTGGAGGCTGCACCTGTATTTCTGGATGACTGCACTGGGACAATGTCTGTTGTAGAAAGCACCACTTGAATAACAGAAAAGCAGAAAGTTGGGGCTGCAAATGTGATCTTAGCATAGCTTCAGTCTCTGTCCATGCCTTCACCTGCTTTTCGGGTAAAAGGTATTCAAAGGAACATCAGTTGGTGCAGCAAGGCCTTTATTCTGATGCGATGAGAAAATGTTAGCTTACTGTTTATGATTTCCATCGCCTGTCCAGTGCCACCCCTTCCTCGGGACCTAAGACATCAGGACGTGATGGAATGCAGTTTGTGAACACACTACTGTTTTTTTCAAGACTTAGGTTGAGGAGTGTTAGCATGTTAGCCCTTTCGTTAATGCTGGGAGGTTTTTCTTGTTGTTATTGTAGCACTTAAGTCTGAGCTCACAGATGGAATCTGGGCCTAAACGTCTTCTACCCCCCCATGCCCGAGCCATGCAAGCATCATTCTCAGCCCTCAATTATGCGTCACAAAGGCTGAACGTGAAGAACGCAAACATGTCATCGTCCTCAGCCATTTAACTAATCCACAGCCTTGCCAGGCTAATCTCTAATTGAGGAGCGTCCCGCGTTTGAAGTGGAGGAATGAAAGAGGGGAAGGGCTTGCGTCTATCATGGTTCAGGAAGGCCACTTCAGATGGGGCGCGACAGAGGAGATCAGGGAAAATGGTCATAAGAAACCCAATCTAAACCAGTCTGCAGAGACAAATCAAACATATAGATGAGCTCCAAAAACAAGTGCAGGTATCTGTAGACATTCTGCAGCATTGCCAAAGGCATGAAAGGGGCCAGAGCTGCTGAAAATTGACAAAAAGTGTTCAGGTCCCTCCTTAAAAATGAGACCATGGGCCTGGGATGCAATGGAATAGATATAGGATACGTGTTTACCTAGAAGATGCCTCAAAATGAAAATGGCACTGCAAATCCTGGGAGTTCCAAGAAGCACAAGACCGTGCTTGAGCGCAAAGTGTTAAATTAATTCATACACTCTCCTTTTGTGGAGGCTCGACAAAAGCAGCCGCGGCGTTTGGCCTGCCTCGCCTCGCAGAGGCCGATGACAGATGAGTTTTTCTGCAGTGTTTGCCCAGGTGTCGGCCCCCCGTGACCGGCCCAGACGAGGCGGCTCTCCTCTTCAAGCTGCCGCTGTTGGCCTTTATGCACCCACTACCCCCCCATGCACCCCTGATACTCACACACACACTAATATACACGCACACACATACACACAAAAAAGGCAACTAAGAGATTGATTCAGGAAAAGACGTCAGGAGAAAACACACCCTGGCCGAAGCAGCAGCCACAAGCATTCTGCTTAATAACAAAGAACTGTTTCGGAAGCCGCAGCCATTATCAGGCATTCCTCTTTAGGGCTCCGTGAGGAGTTTGCATAAGCTTCGCAAACAGAATCCATGAGATTAGGCTGCTGAATAGATGTGAAATATGTATACATATCAGATCACAAAGAGCTATGCAAACGCGGCCCTCCAGCTGGACTCGCATCCTGTTTATGTGCGGCGCGCATGCTTTTACTAGCCTGCCCCGCTCACTCCAAAGCCCCATTAATCATCACGCGCCAAACTCCCCCCCGTACAATGGATTTAGGTTTTATAGCCCGAGAATAAAAGTGCATAATTGCTCAGACATCCTAAAAAAAGAAAAAAGAAAGAAAAAGGGGAAAAAAAATCATGACCCCCAGGCGCTTGGCAAGGCAAGGCCCTCACCTTGCATCACATTCTATTAAAGAAAGCACGGAGGCGTAGATCAGGCCGTGTTGAACATTTTGTGTTTGTTTAAAAATCCATGTTATGGAGAAATTAGTTTGGTAATTAACAGGAGATGTTGGCTCTGGGCTGGGAGAAGGAGGGGCGTAGGAAGCTCAGAGGGCCGTCAGTCAACGTGCCTTGTTTTGTCTGCCGTTGGTGCATGTGGAGGTGAGCCGGGCGGCAGCAGGTACAGGCTCCGTCTCCGCCTACAGCCAGGCTTCAGAGCAGTGGAGAGGCCGACACCACACACGGCCTATATTACAGTAGACCCCTCGATGGCTATCCCAGTGACAGTGAGGGGTAGTAAACAGCTGACATGTTTAACCCTTAGAAAGCTAGTAAAAATGCACTGTTAGTTGTTATCTTATTATTCGACTGACAAAAAATGTGATTCTCCAAATGAGTTGCATGTATAGATAGATAGATAGAGATAGACAGACAGACAGACAGACAGACAGACAGATAGATAGATAGATAGATAGATAGATAGATAGATAGATAGATAGATACTTTATTCATCCCAGAGGGAAATTCACAGCAGCATATAAAATGTAAGACATAGATGAACTAAAATTAAGTCAAATAAAATCAAATGAAATAAAATCAAATAGAATCAATTTGAATGAAATGAACACACACCGACAATCAGACACAGTACACACTTTACGGACATGTTATAGGTGATGATTGAAGGTATGCTTGTGCAAGGTATGCAAAAATTTGGTAAGTAAAAGTTTGTGCATAGTACTTGGAGGGCACTGCTTGTGTGAGTTAATTGCAGTCCTGTGATATTTGTGTGCTGTGTATTGACGGTCAGTGTAGATTGATTAAGAGAAAAAGTCCAGTGTAAAACGATATCACAAACTGCACATATTCCACCTGACGTGGCATAACAATGGCCTAGCACCACCTAAGTGTCTGAGATAGCCTCCACAGCAGCAGCCCATTAGCCACAAAATGACTGCATAGCAATGCGCTAGCAAACACTTTGAAAGCCATTGAAAAAAGGCTTAGCAACACCTGCTTTTGTCAGCTGTCCTGGATGTTGTCTTGTCCTGTAATTCTGTATTGTGTTCCTCTTGCTCTCACTCTCCCTTTGCTGTCCTGTCACTCTGTGTATTGTTGTCTTGCCTGCACTTGTGTAGCCTTATATTGTTTGTTTTTTTGTTCTTTGTGTTTTACCATGATTCTGGATGAATGTTGTTATCTCTCACTATGTACGGTGTATATGGCTGAAATGACAATAAACCTACTTTATCTGACTTGACTTGAAATGCCATAGCAAACACATAGGAATATGCTAGCAACAGTCCAGCAAACCAACAGCCACTTTTCAAAAAACCTAGCAGGCCCCTAGAACAGCAGCACAGTATAGATTATTCGGAATACCACAGCAATCAGATACTCAAGTAAACACCTAGAATGCCAGAGCAACCTTTTAGCAACAGGCGCTGGCAGGTTTGAGCTTCTAAATTGTTTTCTTTATGCAGAAATGTTTATATTTTATGTCCAATTCATTATAATTGTCTGTTTGGAGGCCCAATCAACCATGTGTGTGAATACACTATCAACAGCAAAATCAACAACAAACCCCTGGAATATCATTGCAATAGGTGCACACAGGTTTGAGCTTCTGAATTTTTCTGTTTGTTTAGATGTCAAAAATGTTTACAGTTTATTAGAAATGCCTGTGTACAGTTTGAGCCTGCACAGAGACTACAAGGAGGATTTTACAATATATTTTCTTCTATGTTCCCCTTGTTCTTTCTCACTACATCCCGTACATTGAGACCCTCTCTCTCTTTCTCTCTCTCGCTCTCTTTGAAAGAGCTGCTCAGATGATTCATCGCCGCATTCTGTCAAAAGCCTTTTCCACAACATGACACGAACAATGCTAGTATGATTGCGCTGCAGAGGAGGCAGTGATTGAGAGATAGGAACTGTGTTCTGCTCTGCTGAAGCAGCTTTCCCATATCAGCCTGAGACCCTGCTACACACCTTCAAGGGGACTTCTTATCACTTGCTGACACTTGGGGCTTTTGCGCTCAGCCACTTTTCAATGTCCTGACCTCAGCAGAGACTACTCAGCCTGGCTTAGGCTGCAGACTGCATCCAAATCAGATGCACAGATCACTGACTCCACCTGCGGCAGGTTTGGCTCAGAAGCTCAAAAGCAGTTTGGGTGACGTGGACACCTGAGAAGGACGTTTATAGACATTCTTCACTGTGATTATGTTATTGTTAACACTTACCACTTCATAGCACACCACTACTTTGTGGTTTCATTTACTGGCCAATTTATTAGAAACACTTACTTGTGCTTCTCATCACTAGCAACTTTTTTAAAAAGACGTTGCATTTCCACAGATGCCTTTTTAAAAAAACCTGTGAACACTGTGACAATCTTTCTCTGCATTTAACTGATTCACCAAGTGAAGCACCCGGAGAGCAGCGTGTGGGGACCTTGACCTTCTGATTGCAGGGGTAGCTCCATAACCTCTAGGCTATCAGGTCCCCTGACCCTGACTCTGTTGGATGGTCTGGAGCAGCGGTCCCCAACATTTTTATCACTGCGGACGGTGAGCGTAGATTGTTTATATTTTGCGAATATAATAACAAACGACAAACGTGAATCCACTGTGTACTTGTATGCAACTAAATTTTTGGCGCTCAAGTGACCAAGATTTTTCAAAATAAAATAATTTTCAAATAAAAGATTGTTCAGAGTCAGATAATAAATACGGAAATAATACATAATTTATTGGCCGGCATGGTACCAATTGATCCACAGACCAGTCCGCGGCCCAGGGGTTGGGGACCACTGGTCTAGAGGATGGCTAACACAAAAACTGTGCACCAGCAATGTGAAGCTACAAGGGAGGAGCTTCCACTGAAGTGGTTAAAGAGCCTTTATGCATGTCGTCCACCCTTCTCCCTCTCATGCATTTCACTCATTCTGGCAGTCCACGTGAGAGCTGAACACCCTCCCCCACAGCCTTGCTTACCTTCCCAGCTGTAGACAGCCATCAGCATGGCCCATAAACTCCATAAACGCATCCTCCCACCTCCCTCATCCCAAGATTACAGCCATGGAACAGATTCACCTTCACAATCACGGTGCTCACCACATAATGACCCGTGATTACTGATATCACCATCAGCCGTGTCTCATCATCCTCTCTTATATTAATTACACACACAGGCGGCCTGCAGACATCGCTATCGCTTTCATCGTTCCTTACACACCCCGACACGATGAGTTGTTATTTTGGGTTTTGTGCAGATAATCATTTTCGCATTAGCACGCCTTTCGCCTGTTCATTTGTAATATTATGGCGGTAAATTTTATTTACCCTTTCCCCCTCAAAGGTCCTGCATTTCTTGCCTTCAGATGATGGGTGCCATTTAAAATCATGCTTTCCCAAGTGGGTGAAGATGCTCAAAGCTTCTCATTTGGCCAACCAGGACAAAAGAGAGCGAGCTCTGTACGAGATCTGAAGGAGTGTGAAATAATCACCTTCCTGGCAGCCTGCAGAATCTCGTAACCAGCTCTTGGAATTTAACTGCTTCACCACCAGGTTCTAGGTCTACCTCCCTCTACAGGGTCCAGTTATGTTCTATATAAGTTCCTCATCTACCATTCTGTACATGTTCAATCATGCTTTATATGTGTTTCACTCTGTTCTATATATGTCATCTTGCATGAGTTTCATTATGTTCAAAAGAGATTGTATTGTGTTCCACCTTGTTCTACATCTCCAATCCTGTATGTTCCACCATGGTTCATACCACCCATGTTCTGCTATGTTCTGTAATGTATTACCTACCAGCAGGCACGCCACCAGGGGGGAAAGCTTAGAACGATTCTAGGGGCCCAGCACTGACATGGGGCCCTGTTAGGGGCTAGTAATATTATTTTAATAAAGAGGTGGGGGGGGGCAAAATTCTAATCTTTCATGGGGCCCAAGATTTCTGGCGGCGCCCCTGCCTATGTGGGTCGAACTGAGAAGGACCGGTTCCCCTCTTGAGTCTTGGTTCCTCCAGAGGTTT
>JBBMFX010331316.1:0-18718 GCA_037832545.1 Rhabdalestes septentrionalis
TCTCTGAGCTGTTACAGCCCTACACTCCCTCCCGGTCTCTCAGATCAGCTGACCAGCTGTACCTGAGGGTGCCTTTATCTAAGCATAGGCTTAAAGGGGACCGTGCTTTTGCTGTTGCAGCTCCTAGAATGTGGAATGACTTGCCCTTGTGTGTTAGGCAGGCGTCTTCAGTGTCGGTTTTTAAATCTAGTTTAAAAACCCATCTTTTTGCTTTGGCTTTCAATCCCCTGTGAGATGTTGATTTTACTTGATTGTTTATCATGCTATTTATTAACTGTTCTTTAAATTAAAATTGTTTTATTTTTCTCTGTTTTTGTCATCGTAATTGTTTTATTTTTCTCTGTTTTTGTAATTGTAATTGTTTTATTTTTCTCTGTTTTTGTAATTGTAATTGTTTTATTTTTCTCTGTACAGCACTTTGGTAACTTGTGGTTGTTTTAAGTGCTATAAAAAAAGTTGGTATGGTAATACAGAGACAAGGCATTCAGGAGCAACTGGGGTTTATATAGGGAACACTAAGGAGACACATGTGAGCTGGAGGGAAACAAGGAACAGGTGAACTAAATCAGAGGGTTGCAATACAAACGGAATAGACACACTAGGTAGGGAACAAGGGAGACTAGATAGGGTGAACAGAAGTATAGGGACATAAGGGAAACAGGACGTCATGAAAAAGAATGAAAACTAATACTCCAGGACCTATAAGTCAAGACCGAGGTGGTCGTCACAAAGGGCTTATGGACTGTTTATTTAAACTTTAAATCACATTGTTTGCTACAAGCTATTATTTAAGTAGCTAGCTAACACTGGCAAAATATTACTTTATTTCTGGTCAGAACAAATCTTTACAACATCACCATAAAAAAGACATTTAGGCAATGTTGGATGTTTTAAAGCACATTTTCAAGTGAAGTCATTTTCAAGCAATTGCTTTTTATTGTAAATGCAAGTAGTTTTGTTTCAGAAATGACATTTTGACTAGACATAAGAGGTATTTCCATTTCCAATTCCATTTATACATTTAGAGATGTTTTTATCCAAAGTGACATGCAAAAAAAAAAGTTGATACCCATTTAGAGTAGTTAAGGGATTTAGATGAGTTTACTTTTTCCTGCCCAATTGCCAATTACTCTCAGGAAATTCAATGACTTGCAGGCAATGAAAGCAGTACTACCAAAAGTGGCCCACCAGTACTATGACAACCTCCCTCTTCAATAGACTGTGTAAAAATCAGTTTGCACAGAACCTGAGTGGGACTTCCAATAAGGGTGGGAAAGGAAAACAGCGTTTAGAGGTTTAAAATGTCTAGGGATAGACATCAAGAATCAACAAGGTTAAAGTTGACATCTTAGTTATATTTAGGAGAAACTATTAAACTATTTTGGTTATGTTATGTTTGCATTTATATGTAAGAGAACAAATGCCCTGGCATAGTAGTCATGGCATAGTAAAAAAAAAAAAGGACCGTTTTTTTTTTTGGCAAATGATGATGGGTCTTTTTCTTCTTGCATTCTTGTTCACACATCTGGTTGAATGTACTGTTGCAATTTCAATTAATAATACAAATGTGTTTTCTAAAAAAATTGTTTTTTCTTGTTTTCCAAAAATATTGAAATATGATTTAAGCAATTATGAAATTAGGCTAACGATTTACACTTTTAATTACATTTACATTTACGGCATGTGGCCGACGCTCCAGAGCAACATTATACTGGGCAGCCAGTAGCCTAGTGGTTAGGGTTTGATTCCTAAGACTGCTATGTACCCTCCCCATGCACTGCTCCCAAGCCCGGTCTTCCTGGCTGCCTGTTGCTTCATTTGGTGAATGGGTTAAATGAAGAATTTTGTTTACGCTGTGTGGTGTGGCCACATATTAAATAATGGTCACTGTCACTCCACTGTAAGCCTGGAAACTAGGTTTAGCAGCCTGAAAAAACTACTTCACAAGCATCTGCTAAACAAATTATGATTTTTGTTCAATAATACATGTATTACAGTTCCAAATGGCTCCAAATGTAGTTCTCATATGTCCTTGTAAAGTTCTTTTGTCTAAAATGATAGAACACACTTAAAAGAAATCAACAATCCAGTCCATATAGTTTCTTCAGGAGTCATCAAATCTCAAAACTGAAATCAAATCTGTTCTGTGCTGCTTTGAAACATAGCATTAGAGCTGGGCTAACAATAGCTGAGTTAACAGGCCTAAAGTGCCCCACTTCCCAGTATGGGCCCGGTTCTAGCTAACAGAGGCTAAAACTGGACACATCTGAAAAACTGACTTGACTCCCGCCGTGGTCTGGTGGTTAGGGAGGTGCCCCTGCAGTCAGAATGTCATGGGGTTTGAAACCCTGTATTGCTAGTTGCATCACTGAACAAGGTACCATTCCCACCCACTGCTCCACGGATGCTGTGTTTCATTTAGGGAATGGGTTAAATAGAGAGAGAGAATTTCACATTGTCTGCTGTGGTGGGTTCACACATGACAAATGGAGACTTTATGCTTAAGAGAGAGAGCTGGAGCACTGACAAAACTTTAAACATAGTTACACTTCTTAAAAGCTACAAAGTCTGTATTTATATGGTATATGGTGACATCAGTGTAAATGTAAACAATCTCAATTAATGTTATGTTGGGTGTGTTCTCTTTTTCAGAAATACTGCAAACCTTGAACTAGATGCCAGAGTGATGGGAAGCTGAAGAGAGAAGGTAAACATGTGAACTGTGCTAGACCCCCATAGGGGCGACTGAAAGTAAGCCAAGCATTGGCTGAGATTTAGTATACAATGACCGAATTTGCGGTAGGAGGAGCCTGGCCCGCTTGGAGGGAAAAGGTCTCTGAACTTTCTCTCGTGGGCAGGGTTCGACGCCAAACATTCCGGATCCATTGGACTGTCCTGTACGCGCACGTGTATCGCGCTGCCACACGCACCCAACCGAGATCAACAACGTCGCCAGAAGCATCGACCTGTATATCTGTTTCCAAGACGTAAGGATACGTGTGTTCAAGTGAAAGCGAAAGTTTTTTTCTCAAAAGGAAACTGACGCAGTGCCGCTTCTGAATGTCTTCGCTGAAATGAGCAATTTACCGGCAGACAGAGGCTCTCTCTGTCGTTGCACTGGATATGTGGACGTCATCGGTAGTAACGTTGATTTTCATTGCAGCTGAATTAAACTTCGGGGAGCAGGGTAAGTTTCGTTCTTACTATTACAAGGACAAATGTGTACACTCCTAGTCCTTTTGTATGTGAGTGTCTGGATTGCGAAGCGAAGGCAGTAATGTGTTGCAGTGTGTGCCTGCAACAAAAACAGATTTCATAAGACCAAAAACAAATATATCCAAAAATAAATCTAACTAATATCTGTGTGTGGTATTAATGGCCTTCCCAAATGTGAAAAATAACACCCAGACGGGATGTCTTTGCAGGAGCACATCAGCAAATGCAAAGACATATTGAATGCTCTTTGATATAACAAAGGGTCTCTGACATCATGCTTCATAATTAAATATTTGTCATGTTGCTACATGACTAGTTGAGTGAGTCATCAGAATAGGCAGATTTAGCAAAAAATGCATTAGTGAAATAATTTTTGAGCAGTCGTCACATAGTTCCCATTCACATTCTATCAGATGATACTATTGACCGAAAGAACAGCTGCTTTGGCCTTAATGTGGAACATTTGGTGACAAACAGCTGCACTAGTCTCTGCACAATTAAATATTTACTAATTTTAAATAAATACACGCTATCCTTCAAATGTCTACATGCAGTTTCCATAAGCAGATCTCTCTCTGATCTCACAAAAGTCTCGAAATATGTAGGACATTTTAACTCTTTATTTTTTATTTCCAGATCGTACTTGGCTTACTTGACTTTTTGGCTTCAGTTGATGTGTTTGTATGGGTTTTTGTTGTGGTTGTTGTTTTCTATTTTTATTTAACAGCAAAGCCACACAGTTCCAGATTGTACAAAGTTGTTTATGACTTTAAGATGAAGAAATACAATTATTCAACTTGTAGATGGAGAAGGCTGCATTAAAATTCTCTGTCATACTGATTTCATTTACCAAGTATAGGCCAAATAGGTTCAGCATTGTGAGTTGTGTTCCATTCTGTACAGGATGAAATGTTTTATACTGTTTTATGAATACAGGTAACAGAGCTGCCAGACTAGCTGTTGTTACCTCTATTGATGTTTAAGCTAATAGCCCATCTGTGTTCACCTATCAAATATCACATGGAGTTACATCTGCTATGCTGCCATTCAAGTGGCTTATCGTTGGGTTTAGGTAATAGGTATGATAAAATATGTTCAATGCTTGTTTTTGTTTTGTGCAGTTAATTTCCATGCCCTGGGGGTAATTAGTGTGACTCTGAAATAGCCAAAGGACAACATCTAAGACGTGATTGACATTTACATTTGTGACTTAATGTCAGTGTGTTAGGTAGTACAAGTGCAAAAAAAGAATCTGCTTCCTTCCTACTGAGGGTTCTGCAAAGCTTTGTGTGAAGCAGTGAATGGTGTGCCTTCATGTTTGTATTATTTAGGTTTGAAAGGTGCAGGATGTGGTGAGCTATTCCAAAAGCAGAGACAGACAACATGTTCTGTGCCGGTACACATTAATGCCACATCCGAATGATTTACGTAGATCAAAACCTGCGATTGGATTAATTCTGATAACAATAATAATGATAACAATACCAACCACAACATTAACATTAGAAATAAAAATAATAAGAATTATTACATGTAATATTAGGGGTATTGAAATGCGTTTATTTCGATCAATTTAGCACAGAAAAAATAACGTGTAAAAAGGTTAACACTGATTAACTGCACTATGTGACTTTAACCCGGTCTTGTGTTCTGCCGAAACATGCTACCCCTCAAGGTGTGCTACTGTGTCCCTCTCTGTATGTGCAGTTCCACAGTCTTGGGATTCAAGGCTACCTAGCGCTGGGGAATGTGGTTTATCTTGCGTTGGACACTGGTTTATCTGTGCTATCTTGTGTTTGTGTCTTTGCAGACTTTACATAAGCAATGATCTCTAGGATCAATAAAGTTATCTGATTCTAAAAGGTCTTTTTTTCTGCAGTTTGCAGAATGCAATTTAAAGCTAGGAAACTGTCCAGAATTACCTCAAGCTGTTAGTCTGGCAGTGGCACACTCTGAAGTACCTTGTGTCCTCCTTCAGTGTAGCTTTTTTTTTTCAGTGTTAGGACATTACTATGTAGGCTATTCTCATTTAAATAAAATAAAAGTAAGTAAAATATTTTTTTATCTGGTTATGCATATTATTTGCCTATTTCTTATCACTGTCAGTGTTATAAACTGACTATAAACAGTATGAACTGTATAAACGCAACACTTCATACGCCCATGCTTGTAAACATTGCCTTAAACTGCACGTTGTAGATGGAGCTAGGTCTATCATTGTTCTGGCTGGAACATTTTTTCCCCTCAGCATATTAAAGTCATATTTATGATTGCTGTGATCATTACTGCACCTGTATAAAAACTGTTATTAAATAAAAGAGATGCTGAAAGTCTGTAATAGTGATTATGCATTATTATATGCCAAAATTCATTTCTAAAATATTTTTGCTGCAAAAATGTGTGTGATTAATCAAAATTAATCACAGAGCTTGTAATTAATTAGATTTTTTTTTTAATCGCAGGACACCCCTAGTTAATATCTTTAATTTATATGTTTAATTTACCATCATAAGTAGGCATGTGTTGTATGTTTCCACAGATAAACATTGATATTTATAGACTGTGCGATTTTGCGTGTGGTGGTGTGATGATAAAGTGACATACACTGACAGACAGATGCACATTCATCATTTCTTAACATCACAATTTTACCTGTATGAATGTATAGTTGGAACAAATTAAATTACTTTAATCAATCAAATGTTTTAAAGCCTAATTTTTGACAGAATCAAGATCTTTTAAATAAATGTTAAATAAAGAAAATTAAGTCAGAGTGGAATCAACCTCAAATACAGGGTTGAAAACTCATCAGCATGTATCTGTCAGAGCATCTCACTGATGTAGTTTAGAACTCTGTACAGATGTGCCAGAGACAGATGTGCCAGAGACAGCCACACCCTCTGTGTGAAATGAAAAAAAAAAAACAGATTCAGTTGCAGTTAATAATAACTTTGTAAAACTTTTAAATGCCATATGCATGACTTAAAATGTAGTTTATACGGTAAGTTTCTATATGTATTGAAATAAATAAATAAATAAATAAATAACAGATTGTGATAAACCTGTTATAAATGGTGCATTGAAATCATTAAATGCAATTCTATGGCAGAAGACATTGCTCTAGCACATTCTGGAATGCCACACATGGCCCATATCCGCCAAAGCAGAGCCAAAAATTTCTATGTGGCAAAAATCATGGTTATCTCAGGTTATTCTCAAACTTGGTACATTTGTAACACACATGCTTTTTTGTCCACTTTGAAATCATGACATATGAGTAGGGGTGGGTACCGAAACCTGAAGTATCGATAAGCTTTCACGGTAAAGGTTCTGCTGTCGGTACTGGAGAAATTTTAAAAAGAGGACAGGAGAGAACTCTCGTGCACACAAGAGGAGAGGTCTCTCTCGCTCTCTTTCTCTCTCCCTCTGTCTCTGTCTCTCTCGCTCACTCTTTCTGTCTCTCTCTCGCTCTCTCTCGCTCTCTCTCTCTCTCTCTCTCTCTCGCTCTGTCTTCCTCGCGCGTGCGGACACACACACTCCCAATCTCTCCCATATACACGCACAGGTTCTCTCTCTCTGTCTCTCTCACGCACACACACATGCACACACACACACAAACAACCCCCCACACAATGGCCATAAGACAGGATTAATCTGATAAGGAATATGAGGATAAATAAAAATATTGATTCCTATCTTGTAAAGTACAGAGACTAGACATTAAAAAACTACGTTTTGATGTGGGTTATATTGTAGCAATATACTAAGCTAGGATAGTGAAATTAATGAGTGTCACCTTGAATATTTTGATTAAGAAAAAGGTATGTTAATGTTAATGTCTGTTACGTGACTGATTTTTTATAAGTAACTTTAAAGGGGTTAATAGTTTCATAGTAATAAATTGAATATTTATATGTGTTGTTCTTAGGCTTTGTGTACAGTGTGTAATTCTACTAGGTATGAATGTTTGGTTAGGTGGTTTGTTAGGCGGCGATAGGTGGCCTGTATTAAAATACTATGGAATTTCCATGCCATAGCAAAATTCAGACATAGTTGCCTTTCATCACTTCGGTGAAGAAGTGATTGTATGAATGTATTTGGATGAATTACATCCTATGTCTACCGATAAACCACACTGAGACAAAAAACTAAGATGCTTAGTTATTTTTGTTCGTAAATAAACAGATGCACGTTGGATGAAGTACTGAACAGCAGCAGCCTGTGTCATATCCTTGTTTTATTTACCTGCTTACAGGAACATTATCTTTATTATCGTGGTACCACTCTTGAGACCCGTAATACGCGCACACAAGACGAGAGGGCTCGCGCTTATGGAGTGACGATGGTAGAGAGAGCCAAATGATCCAAAGTATGGCTACATACTTGCAACATGATTTTTGCTCGTAATGGCGGAAACACGACAAATTTATCAAAACATCCAACCAAGGGGTCTAAATCAGTGTTAATAATAGTATAAACACAGATTCAGTTACATATAGCCTACATAGAAGCTAAATATAATTTTTTAAGGTAGCCTAAATAAATATTAAACATTAAAATGTCTATGCTATAGTGCTGCATTTACAAATAATAATACTTAAGATTAAAAAAATAATACACTAAGAAATTATAAAGCAGAGCTCAAAGTTTTGTAGTGAGTCCAACTTTTTGAGATTCAGGTTAGAGTTAAAGTGTTGTTATTCTGTTCTCAAAGTTTTTAATTAAAAAACACAATGGAAGTACTGATAAGAGTACCGATAAAGTACCGAATCGATAAGCGGTATCGATAGAAGTAGTAATACCGTTAAAACCTTAACGATACCCATCCCTACATATGAGACATTGAAATAAAACTAGTCCTAGGTTTTTTTACCTGGCTTCACAATTCTTGCCTTACATGAATCCAAAGAGTCCCAAATCAAATAATTATCAAAAACATTTGGACTTTGCTGAACAGCATGGCCAAGACCTGCTTGTATATTCACATGGATGTGACGTAATTCACCCTAATGGGCCCAAATTGCTAACACTAGGTCTGATTTGCAACAACTTTGGTACAGATTTATAATATGGTACCGCAAGCATGTGTGCAATATTTAATTGACATCGGCCAGTTGGGGCACTACAGTAGAGAATTGCATTTATTCCTAGATTTTGTTCATGGCCTGTATGCTTCAAACCAGTCTAACACGTGATTCATTCCCAGTAAAAGAGCAACACTTGCATAAAATGATCAGTCTGCTGATTGTTAAACTTTGATACACCACAATTTGTTCCTTTTGGTGACACAACTTCACTATGATACATGCATACACTGAAATACACTTCAGTTATAAAATTTCTGAAACCATGCATCCCTCTTTCAGAAAAATATGAGAAAAGCTTTCACAGTTTTCCAACTCCTTGTAAATCTTCTATAATTTTGTCAAAGAATGGCTAAATGGTAGGCCAAAATGCATGTTTGATAATAAGGAAAATTGGTATGCTTATTTGTGACTATTGCCCGGTGTAAAATGTGATATCACATCATTGACACTAAGTGTCTTCTCAGAGCAAATTAATTGCTACAAGTATAATATCATAATTTGGGGTCAATTTCTCTTCAGTAAATTTTTTACAAACATCAAAGCACATGAAATATCGTCTCTGTGCCGCAATAACTCAGTGTTGCAGCTTGGAGGACTGGGCGAAAACAGCTTAGACACCAATCATTGCCGTTTATGGCTATATATATATAATTATATTTAGATATTATTATTTAGTAGAGATGTTTTGTCTATGACTCATTTAATTTACATTTCAACTCTCTAAATGTAAGAATAGCAACAGCATCTGAACATGCATATGCATAATCGAAATGGAAAGTTAAGATATTATCTGAAGAAGTGGGGTTCGGTGTTGGCACACATTAGTGTTAAAAAGGAATGTTCCACTCAGACAGAAATAATAAGTTCTTTTACATACAACTCCCACGCATCATTAACTGAGCTCAGATAACTTTTTATGATATGACCTTTCACTCGATAACATCATATCTTGTGGGAAAATACACGTATGATGATTTCCGTTGAAGTGGCAGTTGAGTTGAGTGGTTCATCTGCCCAATTTTTCTCATTTGCAGAGACACTGTGGAAAAAGACGTTGCATCCTGTCATGCATGGAATTTTGGAATGTGATGGAGTCCACTAGGTTTCTTATACTCTAGACTGAATACAGGCAATGCCAAAGACGAGAAACCATGTTGTACACAGCAAATACCACAGGCATGACCTCCCAGATTTCCCAGTATTCTGCACTTTATACCCCTGAAACCTCACCACAGGCTGGATTAAAGTCCTACATGAAAAGATTTCTAAAATGTTTCTAAAATCAATGTTTCAATGTGCCCAGCTTTGAGCTTCACTCAGTAAAAAACCTTTACATCAAGTTGACGTTCTGAGGAGTGAGTGTTGTATCCTGGGGAGTGGGTTTCTTCAACCTGCACATTGCACAAGTTTCTATAAAGGCTGTTTAGGGAACTAAAATGGTTCTTTTAGACTAAGCCTTATCAGCAGAATTAGTGGAAACCTGACATAAGTGTGCTGCAGAACTTGCAGATTTTTGTAATTCCCCTGGTAAAAGAAGCTGCTGAGAGGCACGGTAACGAGAGAGGAAATGAAAGATGTAAGCAGGAGTTAAAGGAAGTTAGATAAGCTAAGAAAAATAGGACAAATGAGCAAGTGTAGAATTGTGGTCATGATCAGCTGCATAAGTGCATTATATAGGCTGCGTCATTAGACATAATAACTTTCTACAGCATCACTGAAGAACACAAAACAAACTTGTCTCAGCCCAGCTGAAGTTCTATGCTAATTATTGACAAGCTGTCCCCTTAATCTTGTATCTACAATGAAGAGAAATAAGAATTCAGACTTCCTGTGAACTTTCGCTTCCACTTCCACATCCACAGGGCTGCTGGTTTTCTGGTGATTAACGAATCGCCAATCCCAGGATTGCCAGTGGCACCAGTGAAGTACCCTTGAGCAAGGGACCGTCCCCACACACTGCTCTCAGGGTGCAGCATGGCACTCTTTACACTTACAGTGTATATGCATAACAAAAAAGTGTAAACAAAAATATCTTTACAAAAATTGCTCCACTAAAAATATCTTCAAATACCAACTTCAGAAATAATGGCAAATTATTGATTTATTATGGTCTAGAACTGGACCATTTACACATGCCAATTATGTACGATTGAATTTTCATTACAGAAACACTGAAAGCAGCATTGTTTGTCAGGATGTTCTCAACATTTTATTACTGACCACTTAGGAACCTGTCCCAGTTTTTTATGTTTACACATCTTATTTACAGTAGCTCTCTCTGGCATATGTGGAAAAGCCTCATAAATGAAGGTGTAGAAGTCAATAGCTATACATGTACAAAAGAAACATACATATATGGCAGGTGTTTCTGATCAAATCTTTTGATTGCATTGTCTTTGCTTTCTGCATTTTGATGAAAAACCCGAGGTCTATCTTGAACCTATACATGTCAACAAGTTTTTTTATTTTATTTTCTCAGGAACGTGCAATGCTCCTCAACCAAAGAATAACGCAAAGACACCAGATGAAGGCACATATACTTCTGGAGCTTATTTACGTATGTATTGTAAAGACGGCTTTGTAAGGAAGGCTGGGACGTCCAACCTCTTCAGATGCATTAACAATACCTGGGAGAACCAGCCAGAGCTACAATGTATACGTAAGGTCTTCTATCTTGGATTTATTTCTTTGCAAAACATTTGCAGGATGTTAGCGAATTACTGACTATCCTTTAGATTTAACCAATCTTCACTACCTGTGTTCATGAAAGCATTCATGTAGCTGAAAAATGACTGATTATTTTATATCATAATTAATGAAGAATAGGCTAGACTATTGAAGGTGGCCGCCATACATTGATAACATTCATTAATTGAGAATTACATGTCAGTACATGAATCTTTTATTCTTGCAGCTGATCCAAAGCTGAAACCACCCGTAGGTAAGTAGTATCTTACTTCATAAACTTCTTTCCTATATTACACTCCTTGACACACAGGATAGGATGAAACTCTGTACAGAATTCGACAGGATGAAAGCTCTGTGATATCCTCACTAGTTCTTAGCTAAATGGAATGATAAACCAACACTTTTTTGTTACTTCCTGTCCTTTCTTGTTAGTTTAAACATGGCTGAGAATGTCTGCCAGAGCTGACCACTTAAAAGAAAGCAAGGAATGAGTGTTGCTTGGTGTAAATAAAAGACAACAAGCTTTTGATAAGTAATGTCAGTAAAGCAGCAGATAAAATGTGGAAAATGAAACCTTTGTCCTAGAAAACAGAAAGGCATTATAATGAAAAGGCTTTGTAATACATTGTGAAGTCATGAAGACAGATCAGCTCTCTGGTTCAGCTGTGCACATTACAGTCTGACACAGTTTGGAAAGTATTTGAATGCACCAGTGTACCAAATTGCTTTACCTTGGCATCCTGACACTGAGACACTTGAGCCTTTGAACACTGGAAAACCTGCACCCTTGTACCTAAAATGTATTACTTATGTCACGCCGGGAGCAAGGAACGAGGCACATATGCAGGCTTTTATCCCAACTTAGTTTTTATTTTGAACCAAGAATATAAACAAGTCTCGAGGGCCAAACCCAAAGCAAACAACACTAATTGCATGGAATAAAGTTTCCATCTCTGTGACGGATTTCCTTCAAATGAGTGCACTAAAGGTTAATGAGACTGATGCAGACCTGAAGGGGAAAAAACAAGTTTAAGCAGACAATGGTCTGGAAAGGCTGTCTTTTTTTTGGATTATATATGATTTAATTATTCTTCCTAAAAATAAAAAGAAATATAATGGTTTCAGCAGTTTGCTTGAACATTGACTGATGCGGGGTATTTACGAATGCCCATTTAAGAGGATAAATTTAATAGTTAGGGGAAAATAATTCCCCAGGATTTAGTGCCACATCAGTCTCAAAGGCTTTTAATGTCCCAAAACAAAGACGAAATCTGCAAAAGTGTGAGTGGCAAGGGCTTTTTGTTGCCTGGCCTATGCAATATTAATAATAATAATAATAATTGAGCGTAATAATGGGGTAGTAATAGTATTTTTTACATTTTCCAAAAAGATCAGAATAGAATGTATTTAATAGAACGAATAGAATGAAGTCAGTGGTCTCATTCACTAATGGTAGCTTAAAATGTTTGGAAAACAGTGGAGAAAACCCATTGCTTAAATACATAAACGCATGCTCAGTTTTAAATAAATAAATAACAGTATTATTGGAGTATGTTTTCTTGCTGTTAATAATGGAATGGCAGTGGTAACTGCCTTATATTTCCCATAATTTGGGTCAGGATCTTGGGGAAAAAAAACAGAGGCCCGCAAAACTGAGCATGTGGTTTAAAAAAAACTAAACAATGGGGACTAGTGGCCGCTGGCTGGGACATCACAATTTACAGTTAAAAAACTAATGAAATGTGTGTCTCCTGTTTTCTTTTAATAACCTCAGTGTAGATTGATGAACACTCGTTTTTTACACCAATAATGTCATAAATAATTGTTCCCTCTGGTGGTAGTGCAGCCCAGCTGCTCAAAACTGTGTGTTATACTACAATTATATAATTGGCTATTAATAATCCACACTACATACTCACTGCTATGATATAACCCAGGATTTGTAATCCTCACTGTATGTCCACTGCTATGATATAACCCAGGATTTGTAATCCTCACTGTATATCCACTGCTATGATATATCTCACTGACATGATATAACTCAGGCATTATTACACTAATTCTGCACACATATGAGGTAAAGATCAAGAAAATGTTAAAAATGAGCACAATGTCTGGAAAAACTACAGCACCATGCTGTGTTCTAAATAAGAAGACTGACAGTGTCTGATAAAAATGGTTTAAATCATGTGTTTTGGAAAGTTGCTTAGGACTGAATAGAAATCTTTAGTATTTGTGTCCATTTTCATTTTGTGAACACACAGCCCCATTCATCTGACCCAAATCTCACTCTTTTCACAGCCAGCTCAACAGAGAAAACTTGGTGTACAACCATGGAAAAAACAAAGGCCTCTTCTACAGAATCTGGTATGCATGCTTTTATCTGTGATAATGCACACTGAAAAAAATGATCCATCAAATGTGCTTTACTGCACAATTCTGATAATACTGTTTTACATTATATCATAATACATTCCAAGTGCATGCTGTCTTTTACTTAGTTTACTTCATAAATGAGGCAATGGTCATGTATGTATTTAATTCCTTTGGAACTTTGGATTAAGTTAATTCAGTTCATCATTTTTTTCAGTGTGTTTCGTGTGTGTGTTTGTGTGTTCTATGTCTTTATTTTTTGAATGATCCACTCCTTTTGACCTATGACAGGACAGACTGCCTTTACAACAACAAATACAGTTGCCACCGCAACAGAGACTTCCCTCCTCACAACAATAAGGACCACAACAAAAGAGGCCAATACGATTACACATTCATCATCCACTGCTCTGGAAGTCAGAGAAAATGTGACCTCAGTGTCCCCACAGTCCACCCCCCCAAAGAACATCATCACCTCAACAGGTGAAAGCTGGATCCCGCCCCTTTTCCATTTGGCCGCCAGTCAGCATGATATAACCAGAATAATCGCTACCTAATACTAATGCTCAAAAACATCTTAACATCATGAAAGTTTAATGTGAGAAATATCAATACACACACTGTTTGGACAAAAGTATTGGGGTACCTGACCATTACACCAAAAGTGACTAATGATATTGCATTCAAATACATAGACATTGATGTGGATTTGGTTCCCCTTTGCAGCTTTAACAACTTCCACTTATCTTGGAAGGCTTTTCACAAGATTGTGAAATATGTCTGTGGAAATTGGTGTCCATTTAATCTGGAGAGCATTTATGAGGTCAGGCTGATTTTGAATGAGAAGGCCTGGCTTACACTCCCTGTTCTATTTCATCCCAAATGAAAAAAAAGAGCTCCGCCAGGTTCTTCCACATCAAACACATCCATGCCTGTCTAGCTTAAACACTGAAAAACAGGTTTGCCCCAATATTTTTGTCCATGGAGTGTAAATGGATTGTTGAGCAAGATGTACGTTTAAATAAGGTAAATTCTATTTTACATTCAAACCAAGGTGCACCGCTAAACATTAATTTCCATTCGTTCTCATTACTAACACATGATCATTTCTTACTTTCATGAAATAACATGGGTGAGGGATTTTGGTGACATGCTTTCTTTTTTGCCTTGCTGCATGGGAGTGGATGGTTGCTGGTGCCAAGGCTGCATAGATTTCTCAAAATGTCGCTGTCAGTTCAGGCAAAAAATCCCATTCATCCTAGAGCAGGGCTGGGCAATTAATTTTTACAGTGGGCCACATGAAAAATCTTATCTGTCTTGGAGGACCAAACCGACAATAAAGTTACTTACTTGTGCTCAATATTAATATTCTGATTTTGATAATATGCAACTGATAATCAGAAGTATAAGAATATTTTATAAATATTCATCTACATGTATTAATTGTGGTGTAGGTCAAAGAGAAAAGTAATCCTTTAAAAGTAATTTTTAGATTTAGATTCAGATTTGTTAAAGACCGACATGGCAGACAACACTCAATGTGAGCCTGAGCTGTATTAATCCCAAACATCATAATAAGGGAACAAAACAGCCAACAATAAAAATATTAAATCCATTAACCCTCTGACCCTCCTCGTTTTTGCTAACCTAATAACTATAATTATGTTTTTTTTCTATTTTTACTGCATGAAGTGTTTAATTAACATCAGTACTTGTCATAAGTATAAAAGTTCCATTCTTTTTTTTTTAATCCTTCAAATACCAGTTTGTTAGCACTATGCACTTGTTTTCTATATTCTCAATGCTACTGGATTTTCTTGTGTTATTAATAGTACATTTTGAGATATGTAACTGATTAACAACAACTCTGATTATTATGCATTGTTTATTTGTTGCAGGGAAAGCAAAGTTAAAAAAACTCACACTCAGCGTCTTCGTGGACAAAAATGGCCACCTCCTGTTTACACTCCCAAAATGTTGTAAAATTAATTAGAGCTGCCCCCAAATAGTCGACTAAACCTTAGTCGATATGAAGTGGGCTTGGTCGAATACATTTTCATTAGTCGGTTAGTCGCAAAAAAAATCATGAGAAATTACGCAATCAGGGGCTGCGCAGTCAGTGTATGACATCAAAGCAACGAGAGATCAACGCGATCTCGTGCCTCGCGGTATACCAAAGCGCACTTGTGGGAGAGGTGTCTGGCTGACGCTAATAAGTATGTCAGTAAAAAAGTCAAAAGTGTGGGATAATTTTGAAAAGTAAGTAGTAACGTTACCCACCTCACATGGCCCCTTGTTTTAACAATATAAACACATTTGCGCTGTTGAGTTAAATCATATGCATGGTTTTTGACATGCATTTGTCTCTAGGCTCATCCACAATATAGCAGCGATGTTGCGTCGTGCACGTCGGTGGGCGTGAGTGAGCTGTGAGGCGCCGCTCCACAAGCGGCCACGGTTGGCTGAGAGAAGAGTCTCAGCAACCTCCGCTTGGAGCACGACTTTCTCGCGTGTCTCCCGGTACTAAAGGCAAATCTTCCCCTTCAGATTCAGAATCGGTGAATATCATTCGCAGGACATCATCAACGGACAATTTTTATTAGCCATTTGCCTTTTTTTTTCACAAATCCCACCCCCTCATGGTACTCACACACTGAGAACAGAAGTGCTCCCTTTCTGCTCCCGCATCAATGACACAAGGCTCGTTTAAACCGCTTTTTACTCAAAACTTTGAATAGGACGATGGCGAATCAAAGTACTACTATTGCTAGGTAATACAAATGCTACATTAAATGAAATTTGTAACTACAGTCTGTTTTAGTCATGATGATGTCTTGTCGTAATCCTGCGTTTTGTTTCAGTTTCTTGGGTTAAAAATTCAACACAATGTATCAATAACAATACCGTCAAAGGACCGAATCGATAAATGTTATCGATAGAAGTAGTAATACCGTTAAAACCATAACGATATCCATCCCTAGCTACAGGTGATAATAAGCTAAAAGGCCCCGCCCTGCGTCTTCACGGCCCAAGACCTGGATAAGTCACCGATATTAGGCGGGCCGGATTTTAAAAAGACCGTAGTATGCCCACCCCTGTCCTTGAGAGAAAATGTACCAGTCTTTCTTTTTTTGCTGTTTAAAGTTTAGGTAAACTGCCCAAGGCAATGTCGTTGTCGCTTATCAAAGCTAGGCAAGCTGAAAACAATAATGAAGAATTTATCACCCTGATAATTATAGCTCAATTATGTAACAAAATTACTACAAGCAATCTTTCTGAATGAAAAATGATTTGGATGAGAGTTTCTGCCAGAGTTGACTGCATAAAAGAAAGCAGTAAGTGGTGTTTTGATACAGAAATAAAGCAGCAGAAAACTTGTGAAAATGAAACCTTTTTCCTTTGTAGATAACTTTCTCCACTTTGTCCAATTTTACAGAAAGGCACTGTAATGAAAAAGCGTTGTAATACAGTATGAAGACAGACCAACTCACCAACTTTTAGGTTGAGCTGTGCTGCCATCTGACACAAGATGGAAAGCATTTGCATGCACCAGTGTACCAAATTGCTTTATTTTGGCATTTCTGACACTGGGACAGTTGCCCAATAAAGTTGATCTTGGATGTGATTTCCCTTGTTTCCTTTGCAGTTCACACTAAATTTATAAGGAGTTTTTTTTGCTGTCACTTTACTCAGAATTGATCATTTATTTGTCAAGCTAAAGATTCTCAACAAGGGGAATATATTATAGCTATTATTAGCTTTTGTGAGCACCAGTAGCAGAAGGAAACCACTACCAGAATCTTACTAATGCCTGTATACTATATGAGCAAAAGTATTGGGACACACCTCTTAATTGCTGAATTTGGTTGGCCCCTTTCATCCAGTGAAGGGCAATCTTAATACTTCAGCGTACCAAGACATTTTGGGCAACGCTATGCTCCCAACTTTTTTGACAGAGTTTGGGGGAGAACCTTTTCTATCCCAGCATGACTGTGCTCCGGTGCACAAAGTATGCTCCATAAAGACACTAACAAGTGTGGAAACCCTGCAAATGGGGACCAACTCCACATTAAAGTCTATTTATTTGAACGCAAGGACATTTACGTCCCTGTTAGTTTAATTATCAGGAATCCCAATAATTTTATTCATATAATGTAGCTATAAATGGCAATTATATAAAATAAAAGTAAATGTTTAATGTTTGCATGTAGATGGAGTACAATGTGTTGTTTAACTAGCCGTAGACTACTTCGCCTGTCATACCTTATAATAATGTGCCTTCAGACACACTCTTACAGACTTCTCTGCTTAAAACACTCAACACTCAGGAAACCAAAAATGTTAAAACTACCAAATAAGAATCATGCTGGGAAACAAGGGGAGAACCATGCTCTGCCTAAACAGGTTTAAAAAAATGTTGCCACATTGTGTTTCAACATATTTTATTCCTTTATTTTAAATTAAG
Organism: Rhabdalestes septentrionalis; assembly: GCA_037832545.1. Taxonomy (NCBI): domain Eukaryota; kingdom Metazoa; phylum Chordata; class Actinopteri; order Characiformes; family Alestidae; genus Rhabdalestes; species Rhabdalestes septentrionalis. The sequence goes on from JBBMFX010331316.1 coordinate 17,830, forward strand.
AAAATTGCTTTTTTCTCTTCTGCTTCATCACTGGCTTTTGCTCGCTGGTCCTAGCTTAACTGATAGTGTCTTATAAAGGGGTAGCAAAGCAGATGTTCCCTCATTACTTCCTGCTTTTTGGAATTGGATGGAAATCTTAAGTATGTGTGTTGTTTTTCAGTTGTGAACACATCTGCCCAAAATCTCTCTCTTTTGACATCAAGAACAACAGAGAAGACCTGGTGTACCACTTCAGGAACAACAACAGATTCTACAGCATCTGGTATGAATAGTTCATTTTTTATGTTTATGGGTGCCCATATGCACTTAAAAATGACACAAATTGAATTTGATTTTATCTTTTCCACAAAGGAAGGAAGGATGGATGGATGAGTGGATGGATGGATGAGGTCCTTCTCTTACTTTCCTGAAAAAAGTGGTGTGGGATTCCAGTTAGATGCTTTCTTTTTTTTTGTAATGAATGGAACTTAAAGGGCGTTGGCACCGGCAGAAAATCCCATTTTTCATTCTATTTGTCAACTTTTTCAAAACATTCCTCTACTGCAGGGGTGCCCAAACCTGTCCAGAAAGGTAATCAGTTGGTCTCAGGTGTGACTTCTTCTTGGTTGGAACAAAAAACAGCACCCACAGCGGCATGTTCTGGACAGGTTTGGGCAACCTGCTCTACTGAATGACATGACATGACCCAATGATGAATTTTCCCAAGGAAACACGGTGTCTATTTCACACTTCATTTGTCAAAGGATTAGATCAAACACATTCTTTTTTGCCCCTCCAAAATCCATTCCAGCATTTTCTGACTAATACCAATATATCAGGTGTAAAAGATCAGAGATGACTTACCGTAATCGTAGGTGGTCTTTGTAGCGCGATGGGAGTGCTCGGTCGC
>JBBMFX010331962.1:0-18709 GCA_037832545.1 Rhabdalestes septentrionalis
CTCTCTCTCTCTCTCTCTCTCTCTCTCTCTCTCTCTCTCTCTCTCTCTCTCTCTCTCTCTCTCTCTCTCTCTTTCCCCCCCTCTCTTACAGACAGCAGTGCGAGCATCATTGCACGGCGGTGGGGTTTCAGCCAGGCTGAGCAGGAGCTGCACCAGCTGGCTGTGGTGGTGTGGGACGGAGGGGAGCCCCAGCTCAGCAGCACAAACACTTTGACATTGCGAGTGTGTCCGTGTCGGAGAGGAATCAGAACACCTGTCTGCCAGCCACAGGCCTTCTTCTCCTCCGCAGGCCTCAGCACAGGAGCGCTCATCGCCATTCTGCTCTGCATCCTCATCCTCCTGGGTAAGAGAATGTGTAAAATGTGAGGGCATTTAAAGGGTTCTACCCTAACCCCAAGATGCACTATATGGACAAAAATATTGGAACACATCTGTTTTTATGTTTGTCGAGTTAAATTTCCCGACACAATGCAGTGTCATTTTTTGTCATTTTTGTAATTTTCTAATGCTGCCTGTGTTTCATCATGGAAACTTGCTTAAGTAATCACAATTCTTCTTAGGTTCTCCCTGACACTCTAAAACAGGGAGGGCCAGTGGCAAGCACAGCTTGGTAGTTGCCCTAAACACACCCACTAAACTTGGCTGTAAACAGATGAGTCAGATGTGCAGTCATTGGGGTATTTAGGCAGGAAAGTCTCCAAACTCCTAGTGCCAGTGTTGTGCACTCGTGCTGTCTATCATAAGGTTTTCTGTAACAATATATTGTTTAACCCTAGGAACGCAAGCGTCTCGGATCCGCACTGGAACCGCAACAAATCGTAGATCATTGTCAAATGGCCTAACGGCTCCTTATATGGAACTCCCCCAAGTTTGTGTTGGTGCTCAAGTTGTCACATGCCAAAATGCTGAAATTTGTTTGGTGTAGAGACTTAGAGATGTACGCACACCCCTGAAACCCCTGATCAAGACCTGCACATGCGCATGGCCACACCCACATCCCAATACACCAATCCCATCCCCACGTCATTCCCCCAACACGGACATTTTCGTGCCCCCACAAAGTGCATGTGGAATACCTGGAGGGGGTCCAGAGAGCGGCTGAGCGGCAGCACATTATTTATTTGATAAAATCATATCTTTAACAGTGCACTAAGGGAGCTCTAAGGGTTAAGTATTTAGCTCCCACATGAACAATCTTCTTAATGCTGGTTGGCATATTCCGTCCCTTCCACAAACATACATGGCTGCATGTCCAAGGGTGCATACTTTGCTAGGCTGATTTTGGGTGGGTGGGATGACCCTCTGTTTCCACCAGAAAAAAGACTGTTGTGGTTCATGTGACTTGGGTAAAGCCCTTGCTAGCCTTCACCATTCTATCTTGTTAGCATTTTGTGATAGGGTTTTTTGAAAATTGTTATAGCTAATAGAAGGCCTTTTTTGTGGGGTACAAGCTTTATAACTGCATCGCAAAACTAAATGTACAACAAAAATGTCTTGCCTTTTGATGACTATATTTGAAGTAAGCGTCGGGGGTTGTAAAAGTAATTTTTTGGGATTAAATTTAGCAGAAAATACCATACTCATGTTACCTGTAATATCGATTGACCAGTGTGCTCAAACCTTAGCACACAACTGTAGAGAGGGGGAAGTAAGTCACTGCAGGAGGAGGAGGAGGGGAGGAATATGAGGTGGCAGTTGAGGTTGAACCTAATAAATGTGTGAGTTAGAGCCATTCATAACATTCATTTAGAGGTTTTATTAAACATCAAAAATTATATCAGGTGTCCTTGCTATCATGCGAAATTCATGGGTTGGAAAAAGGTCAAACAAACAAGCGTTAGGAGGTGAACCAGTGACAAATGTATGGACATTGAAGGCCCTGATGCATGTGGGGATTGAATGCAAGCCTGTTTGGTTCAGTTTCACCAAAAAAGCTGCTGTACCTCAAATTGCTGACTAAAACAGTAATAGGGCCTCACAGCTTTCTGCAAATGTGGCTATGTACCCGCAAACTAGTCATAACACCTGTCTACTGCTAACGAGGTGGAGGTAGTTCAGTGGGTAGGATACTTGCCTCTAGACCATGAGATCCTGGGTTCGAATCCTATCCCCGGCACTACCACTGGGTCCCTGAGCAAGACCCTTAAAAACAAGTTGCTCCAGGGAGACTGTCCCCTGTAGTTAGGGAATGGAAGTCGCTTTGGTTAAAGGCATCTGATAAATGCCGTAAATGTAAACTCCACTGAAAGCGACAAAAATGCATCAGAACTAGACTATGTAAGAAAGTGACCTGGTCTAACAAATTTTTTTTTTAAACATTATACAGCCAGGATACATGTGTTGCTTAACCATGAAAGGAATGTCCCCAGGATGCAACATAGGAAAAAGGCTAGCGGGATGACTCAGTGTGGTGCCCTGAGCAATGCTCTGTTGGGAGAATTTGGGTCTTGGCATTCATGTGGATGCTACTTTTTTACTTACTGCCTATCTAAATGTTGTTGTGGACCACTTACACCTTATCTAGGAAACCATATTCCCTGTGACCATGTTCAGTGGGATAATGGGTACTGCCAAACTGCAAACACTGTTTGAGTAATATGACAAAGTTCAAGATATTGACTTGGACTCCAAATTCTCTCGATCTTGTTGTGATCAGGTATCTGTTGGATGTGCTGGACCACAAGTCCAATCCATGAATATCCCACCTCACGGCTTAAAGGACTAACAGGAATTTACCACTCATACCTTGAAACCAGATAACAGAGCATACCTTCAGATGTCCTGAGGAGCCTGTGCCTCCAACAGATCAGAGCAATGGTGGTCGCACATACTAACAGACAGGAATATACCTGATCATCCCACCAATATGGGCATATTGGACATCCTGACATCCATTTGTGCCCATTAAATCAAAAGAGAAGTAAGTTGGTGCACTGATACCAAACAAGAAGACATGGATTTCAGTCGACCTTCCCATTCGCCCCATTGATGTACAGCTGTGTTGAAGTCATGGCTCTGTGGGCCACTGGGGTTTTACCATACTCTAACCAAATCTTTGTGGGCCTTGCTTTGTGTTATGCTGAAACAGGTTTTCCCCAAATTGTTGCCACGATTTTAAAAGCACAAATGTGCAAAACGTCTTTTTATGCTGTATTGTCATCATTGCTCTTCACTGGACATTCAAAACCAAGTACTGAAAACCTTGCATATTTTAATTCTCTGGAGTGTATAAGCACTGTGTCCAGTTACCGTCCACACTTTAACACACATCTAGCTTGTTAGTGGTCTCATCTTGTCCTAAAACTGTGGCCAGTTTCAGGACACTCCTGGTTTTTGGTCAGCACAAGTTTTTCCAGCCCAGCTGTGAAACTGAAGTCTTTAAAAACATCAAATCTGTATGCTGGGATTCACTCTGTGCTGAACACTAACACACACACACACACACACACACACAAACATGCAGCATCACTTCAGTGCAGAAAATGATCCACCACCCAAATAATGCCTGCTCGTTGGTGGTCCTGTGGGCACCTAACCATTGATGAATGGGGTGAATAGTGCCAACAAATGGTGCAGAGAAACAGAAGGATTACAGTCTGTAGTTTTAGACTTCAAAATGCACCCACAGTCAGTGGGGCTTTTAAAATATAGATACAAATTACATGTTCTTTCTACAGTGGTTCACGAGTATAAATTCTACTGGGTTTTTTTTGTTGTTGTTTTTTTATAGGAACCAATCTGTGCCTAAATTAGTGCTTAACAATATTTACTTTTTTCTCAGACGAACTTGACACTTAGGAGCATGAAACAATAGACCAGCAAGCTAATAAAACAGATATTTTTTTGACTTGGTTCACATGACTTGATTGTTGATTCCTATTGGGAGCGATTAATAATTCAGTGTTCTAAATGGCCCATCAGCATCTTTTAAGAGTAATGGAGAGACACAATGCGATGGATTTCACATCAGAAGATGAGCAATTATGCTGTTTCCTCCACAGACAGGTCTTTGCTTCAAGTGTCTTCAAACGTCAAAGGCTAGCTGTTGCCTCAAACATCTGCATTCTGCTGTTTATCAGACAGTGTTGCTGCTACTGTGTGGAGAATAAAAGGAAATGGTACAAATGATGATATAGGAAATAATTGTATAATAATAGCAGGAAAATATTTATGGAAATAATGAATGCATTATGTATAATTTTTAGATTATTTATAATTAGTATTTCTGAATTCAGAAATAAGTATAAGAGATCATTACCAAAGACTAATATCCACCAATTAGCGTGATCTAATTTACATTGTAGTTCTCTCTATAGCCAGTTATTAGTAAAGTTTTCTCCACTATTGTTATGTGGCTACTTTATTCCTCAAATGTGCCATTACTATTACATTACTTAGCCAATGTATACTGTACTGTAATTATAATGTCCTATCAGGTTTACATCTTCCACAGTGTTTCTCCATGGAATACTGACTTATATAATGACTAAAAAGAGACGTTTCAAGGTTTATATGCCATGGGGGACTTAACCTATATATGGGTCTCACTGAATAATAGCTACTCATTATAGTAGGTCCTGGGTAATACGTTTTAAATGTAATCACCAAAAAAATAAGCTTTGGATGTATTATCAGCTTTGTTTTGTCTCCTCTCAGCCATCGTGGTGCTGTTTGTGACCCTACGGAGCAAGAAGATCAAAAAAGAGGCACTCATCATTTCAGAAGAGGACGTGAGGGAGAACGTGGTGACATACGATGATGAGGGTGGAGGGGAGGAGGACACGGAGGCATTCGATATTGTCGCCCTGAGGAACCCAGCGGCTGCCGGAGAGGTCAGGAGAAGGAGGGGGGAGCCACATCTGGAGATGTGGGGTGGGGCAGTGGGCGGGCACAGTTTGACCATGCCCAGTCAGGACATCCATGATGTGATCCAGCTGAAGGTAATGGAGGCGGACCGGGACACCAGCGGACCTCCATATGATTCCCTCCAAACGTACGCCTACGAAGGTCAAGGCTCACCATCCGGCTCAATCAGCTCCCTGGACCTCCCTGGACCTCCATCCGAGCTGGAACCCCCTGAGCCGGTTGACTGGGCGCCTGAGGTAAACACACTGGCCAGACTTTTTCAGGAGAAGGGTGGCCAGTGTACATTATAGTGGTGGAGCTTAAATCGAACCTCCCCTCCCCAAATCGTTTCCATTCACCCCCAAATCCTTGTTCCAATGAAGCGCAGAGAAGCTCGTTTTTCCTCTTGTCGAAATTTACTGTGGGATTATACTGACTTTTTTTTACTGGGTTCTACTAGTGGATGAACGTAAGCCACGTTTTTTTTTTTTTCTCTGAAAAGATTTTTTTTTGGAAGAAAAAAAATTTTAAACTGAGAGAAAATAAGCTCTGACAAAGGAAACTATTTTCCCTGATGTATATTTTATATTTGCTTAATAAAGTTCATGATTCCAGATAAGTAAATCTAACAAAGATTTGTATATTTGTTGTTTTTATTTTTTTCAGCATGAGTTACAGGCTGCAATCAAATCATGCAACATGTTTTCAATGCAGGCTGGTCCCTCGGGAACTGTGGGGGAAAAAGATATTATGATAGTAGTGTTTGCTGTGCACGGGAATTCATATCTCCTGAAATTTCACAGCTTAGCCAGGAGCTCCACATTCAGTGGCTCCTCCTCTCCAATGGGTCACAGGGTATTCAGTTCAACATAAGTTATCATTGTCAAAAGGCAGAAAAATAACTTATTATAATTCTGGAGAGCTGGAAGAGGTTTAATTGGATAACAACGGGATTTTGCAAAAGATAATTGGATTCAAATGCTTCAGTGGGCAGCTTTTATTACTTTCCTAGGACTTATAAATCAACTATGAATGGTGTTTTTAATCTAGTCCTGATCAATTCCCCAGAGCCCGGCAGCTCACACAAAGCCACCTGCTGATGGCGATAACGATCACTCCCGACCCTTCACGTTTTAGCCGCCTCATGGTGCTGTTGTTTTGGGTGACCATTGGCACACTGCTTGATTGCATGCCTTCCCGGGTCAGTTGCATCACCGGGCTTCCTCCAGACAGTAATGAAATGGTGTGAAAACTGTCAGTGGAAACAGCAGTTCCCAACAGCACATTTGTGTAAATACTCTACAAGGTTAAAAAGCTGCGCTGGAGGGAGTGATGGCCCAGGTCCTCATTAAGCCCAAACTCTGTTTCCTGATCTTGTGGCTGGTTGGATCATCGAGCTGTCAGTATTTGTGTTAGTTGGTGTGATTTGTTCACATCCCCCAAACATCTGATTAAATGTGTCTTGGGATTCAACACCGTGACACAAATGGCAATTCTTAAAGTTCAAGAGCCAGGCCTGTAATTTTGATACTATTTCCAAGATGTATGAAAGTGGTAATTGGGCTGTTTTTAAGATTAAACAAGAACGAGGCACATCTAAATATATTACCACGCTATAAGAAGAACAAAGGCTCACGTTGCTGAATAATTCATCGGCGTGTGATTGTTTCAGGCTGTGCAGTCAGGCCACGTTAAATCAAACCGCACAGCTGCAGCGGCTTCCGTGCCACCGCCTCAACGCCGGGAACACAGCGTTTCCCTCGCTTTGCAGGGAGGAAGTCAAAAGGCATGTTCAGCCTCCTTGCTAAGGATATCTTATCTTAATTGGTATTCAAGAGGCTGACATTTAATTAGCAAATGTAATTATTATGATAATAATTGCACCTTTTGCTCTTAATTTTCACCTCGCACAATTTCATTTGCGCTCAGATCAAGCTGCTCTGCCCTGAGCAACTAATTGCCTGGTGTGGCAGCACAGATAACTCCTCATTACTGAGGGGGGAAACGAACAGGGTGTCTAAGGCCTTGGTTGAAATGTTCAGTCCAACCACAATTGAGTTGTAAGAGGGAGCGGGGCAACATGACAGACTGCCTAATCCTGTTGTTAGTTTGCTAGACTGACACTGGCAAAAAGCCATTCTCGCAGTACACGGCTTCAAATGGAAGAGTCCTTGCACATTTTTGAATTAGCATTTTGGACAATGCAACAGGAAAGCTAAAGTGGCTAGCAATTAGCAAACACTAATGACTGTCAATTAGCATGATCTCATAATAGGAAGTCTCAGATCTATGGCTGGTATATTCATTGCTGGTCATACTGCATTTTTGATTATATTATTGGTTAATGCTGGGGTTGTCTTGGTTTTGTCAGCTATTATGTTGTTGTTTGTGACATCAAAGCATAAAAATAGAGATGTTAAGGAGAATATTGAAGTTTTTCAGTTTTTTCATTTTAAGGGGGAAGCAAAAGTGTTATGATAAATGGCTCGGTGTAATCATCTATTTTTGTATCCTTGATCACTTTCTCATTACAAGTCAATTTGAGTGTGCATTTCTTTCATTTATGGTCTCACGTTATCTCACTGATTATGAAATCATTTACAGCTTGGTTCATCATTCACGATGCATCTAAGATCTTAATTTACACATCTTCCTACAAATTGAACCTGAAACCTGTGAAGCTCTAGAGTAGTTAACGAGGAAAAGAGAACAGATTAGGATCATTTTGTACAATGTAAATGCACACCAAAATACACCATTGTATTTTAAGGTGTATTCTTAAATTGCTCATATTTTCCTTCCTGAAGGACAGATACATGTATGTGCATATTCAGTTCATAACTTACCTTTAAAAAATATTTATAAAGCTCGTTTTCAAGAAGTTACACTATATCGCCAAAAGTACTCACTCACCCAACTAATTAAATAAATTCCAGTGTTCCAATCACTTCCATGGCCACAGGTGTATAACTTCAAGCACCTAGGCATGCAGACCACTTCTGCAAACATTTGTGAAAAAATCAGTCGCTCTCAGGAGCTCTGTGTGTTCCAGAGTGGTACTGTGATAGGATGCCACCTGTGCAACAAGTCCAGTCATGAAATATCCTCACTAGTAAATATTCCACAGTCAACTGTCAATGCTATTATAACAAAGTGGGAGTGTGGTCAGCAGAGGCTAAGGCGCATAGTGTGCAGACTTTTTACACTTTCTACACTTTATTGCCACTACAGACTACAGCGTAGACAGCTTCATGGAATGGGTTTCCATGGCCCAGCAGCTTCATCCAAGCCATATATCTCCAAGTGCAATGCAGGGCTTTGGAAGCAGTGGTGTAAAGCACGCCAACACTGCACTCCAGTGCGGTCAATCTGATGGACGAATCTGGGTTTGGCAGTTGCCAGGAGAACAGTTTTTGTCTGGCTGCATTGTGCCAAGTGTAGAGTTTGGCTGAGGGGGGGTTATGATGTGGGGTCATTTTTCAGGATCTGGGCTTGGCCCCTTAGTTCCAGTGAAATGAATAACTCTTCAGCATGCCAAGAGATTTTGGACAGTGTCATGCTCCCAACTTTGTGGAGACTGTTCCAACAAGACTGTGCACCAGTGTACAAAGCAAGGTCTACAAAGATGTGGAATAGCGAGTTTGGTGTGGAAGAACTTGACTGTCCTGACCTCAACGTGATAGAACACCTTTAATTAGAGCGGAGACTGTGAGCCAGGCCTTCTCATCCAACATCAGTGTCTGACCTCACAAATGTGCTTCTGGAACAATGGTCAAAATTTCCCATAAACACACTCTTAAACCTTGTGGAGAACTTGTCCAGAAGAGTTGAAGCTCCTATCGATGCAAAGGGTGGGCAGACGTCATATTAAACCCATTGAATTAAAAATAGAATGTCACCTCAGTACATATGTGTGCAAAGGCAGGTGAGTGAACACTTTTGGCAAGATAGTGTATTTTAAAACTAAAGATTGAAGGTGTGTGCAAAATGTACAGCGTACATACTTTTGCTAACATTGTGCATGGAACATGATAGTGCATAGAACATGATAGCCACAGTGAATGGGGAACACATGCATATACATTCAAGACCAGCATGCTGTTAATGTCATCCTGATCTGGAATGATCAAAAAACGTAAACTCCAATTTGTACAACAAAGTATCCCCACTGCAAAAAGCCAGAGTGATAGCTCATCACTGTCTGGCTTTTTCCAAGTTAAATTACTGCCATTTCCTTGCAGGCCAGTAGCAATTGTTCCTCAGCCCAGTGGAACTCTGCTCAATTTTGAATTCAAATAAAAATCCATTAACTGCATCCGTTGAAACACACTCAGACAATGGAATGTAAAGGGAATATATAACTCCAGATTTGGTGTCAAGGGTCACATGAACACAGCACTCTCTCCAAACTGGTTTGAACAGATGGCTTATTCACTAGATCATCTTTAACTTGACTTCCCTATAAACTAATTAACTATATAATGTGTTTTCTATCATTATTTATTGAATAATCTTAAGATACTAGGTATCTAGTTTTTTAATGTAATATAATAAAACAGAATAGAACATCAAAATTGGAGTTTATATATTATTGCAAAAGTGCACTGCAGTAGAAATGTTTACGTAACTCTATATATGATTATATGGTGTCACACCTCTGTCTCTTGTCTCTAATCCAGGGTATTTAGATGCTGCAGCTTACACACATCCATAAAGTTCATGCCCCCACCACCCCTTTATTTCCTAACAACTGAAGCAAAATAGGAGGAATATAGTTCAACACCCGCGGCTCAAACCCACCCTCCATATTTTTGTAATCACCAAGAGAATTTGAAAACATTCAGTAGCAAAGGCCTGTAATGAGAGTAGTTCTAAGACGAGTTGTCACGAGTTGTGCTTTTTACCATAGGCAAACCTAACATGGAGTAGAAATGAGAGAATAAGGCAAAAAAGAAAGAGTATCATTGATATAAATTCAAGACCACAACTCTACCAGATGAGAACATTAACACGGCTCATTGAAATTTTCCTGATAAGCTGGACAGTCAAAGATGGGATTTGGTCCAGTCATATATAGTAAACCTACTGTTTTCAAAGTAAACGAGCCAAAATTTCAGCATAGATAAATGTTATCTATATACTTTTCAATGGATAATTATTTAAGTTGAAATAATTTCCACATAAGGTTAAAGAAGCAAGAAGTGTAATTTTTAACAGTGTAAAAGCCTAAATGAAGATTTAAGCCCATAATGACAAGACTAGCAATCTTAACTGGGGCTCCACATGGACATTTCTTGGACCACATGTTGGAGTTGGGATCAAGCATTAGTTTGAACCATCTGGTGGTCACTGAGAACTGGTTTGAATAGATGTTTCTTCTTCAATAAATGGGAAATACAGATTTTTGTCAATGAGTCGTGTAAGTGTGAGGAAGCTTTCACAATATAGAAAGGTTCTATACCAATTGCAGGGTCAGAAAGTCAATTCCCACCAAAGTAGATTTCTCTCACTTTGCCAGCTCTTTGGTAGTGATGGAGATTTGTATGTTGTTTACTGGAAAGGGAAGGCCATTTTGCTGTTAGCAATGATGGTGGGCCTGATGGTGATGATCTATCCTGTTGATTATTCTCATTACTGGAATGGGCTATCCGTACACAGTCTGTCTGCCTTGAGTCACACACAGCATTTCTTGGGCCGGAATCATCAAATCCATGTTTTAAATCATTACTGCATGGCCCAAAATAAGCTAAAAACTACCCCCATTATATGAGAGTTAGTTTAAGTGCTAAGTTAGCCTTTGTTTGTAATTTGTTTTATCACCACAGGAAGAAAAGTTGCCTTGAGATTTGTAGATACAAAAATATCAACGTTTATATCAAGAGAGGCATTCCAACCTCAAAAAAGCAGCGTTTCATTTATTTCATGTTTTTAAAATCCAGCAATTTTGTAGTTTCTGTCTTTTTGTCCATCAGCCATCACAAACCAAAGAATGGTACGAGGGCCCAAAAGCTTCAAACTGAAAACAAGAGACCTGAACAGACACAACTCAATAGCATGTTGTGAGAACTGACAACATGCCAACTTTTTATGTGCATTCCCAATTTACAGGGTAAACAATATCAAATATAATATGCAGTGTATTAACAAAGATTCCCACCTTCTAGATAACTCATCAGAAGTTGTTTACTAAACTTGAAATAAAAAAATTCTGTTTAAAGACACATGCAAGAAGCAATTAAAAGTATTTGTATCAAGTTTCCCTTCAGATCATTTGACCGATCTACACTTCAGTTTTTATATTGATATTACTGTTAGACTCTTAGACAGGCTTGACCAAAATCCAGATTAAAGAGAATCTATAGTGTGCATCTCAGCAATGTTTCTCTAAATACAATTAGAGTATGGAATTAATTTCGAATGTTTTTTGTATGTATGTGAAAAGCCATGCTGGCACCTGATTTTTTTCTTGTTTAACTTAATCTTAGTATGATGGGCAACTGGGGAAAGTTAATACTGTTATCCATCTTGGGGGCATTACATTTTAATCTGGAAACTCAGGGTCATGTACAGAATCTGTGGAGATCTTGCCGGCCCTCTACTCAACATGTGTTCCTGCATCTGTGAATGAAGGTCTTGTTGTTGATAGATTTCTTTTCAACAAAGGCAGTCAACTGACAGAACATATGACTGATTATGTGTAATCTCGTGGTTTTATACAACATCACTGTTTACATTCATTTTTAATTAACCTACAGAAACCACCCAAAGTGTCTTTCTAATGCTCCATGTGGTAGTAACCTGGGGCCCGTCCTGGGGGAGGTATTTCCTGAACTAGCCCCTCATTTTCACACCTGTGCTCACTTGGTTTTACTTATCACTCTCATCAGGCATCACTATTTAACCCCCTCTCTTCACATTTGTCGTTAAGTCATAAGTTGAAACTCCCTCCATGTGGCTTGCTCTCCTACATTTCCCAAATTTTCTTGATATTTTTTAACATACTACCTGCTTCACCAGCATTTCCTCACTGCTTCTCTATAGTTTTCTTTCTATCAGTAATCCTCCAAATATATTCTCACTTTTCTTGATTCATCCTCAGTTTCTCTATCTACGCTTCTGTCTGCTTCTCCTTACTCCCTCCATCCATTACCTTTTCTGGTTTCGCCTCCATTCTGTTCTGTCCCTTGTTCATTTATCCTAACTCCCTTCTTCACTAGCCATAGCTCTGTTACTTCCTTGACTGCTTTTCTTTGCTTTTTTCAAGCCCCCCCCCCCCTTTTCTCCCAGTTGTACTTGGGTTTGGTTATCTCTTTTATAGTATTTATTGTCTCTGCATTTTTTTTCTCTGCATTCTTGTCTTTCCCCCGATTTTTTTTTCCATTATTTGACCTTTTTGTTTTCTTAATCTCCCTTTAGTCATTTTTGTAAGAAATTTAAAAGATACATTCTGCTTCCTTTGGCCTGAGCAGCCTGGGTTTAATCCCCATGTTCGATGACTCCCTGATCAAAGTGTTCGATTTCCACTGTTGTTACACTGTTGTTATTGGTGGATCAGTCACCCTGGAGCAACTGAGGGTTAACAGTCTGGCTCAAGGACACAATGGTAGGAAGTGGGGGTTTGAACTTGCAATTTTGTGGTCATCAGATTCACAGGCAAATGTTTGATTAGGCTACCAACACTGTCAAAGATAAGAGACAAAACAGCCAGGATTTGAAAACAGTTCTCTAAGTCAATGTTTTGAAAAAGAAAAAAATCGGCAGTCATAAGAAACTGTTGGGCCACACTGTGATGGAAGGATGACTGGGTGAGTATCTCAAAAAATGACAGGTTTTGAAATGTACCCCGTACCTAAACCTTTGATGCAGACCAAGTAAACTCCTTTAGAGCTGCAATATTTCCTACAGAAAGATTTCCCAACTTTTCCCTCATCATGTTTAATGTTTTCCAGATCAATTTGCATAGTTTATTGTTCTACTTAATACATGTACAAGAAAAATATCCTGGATAATGTTACTAAAACAAACATTTGGATATTCCAACACACTAGATTACTACGTTTGACTTGGAAATTCTGCAAATAGAAGAATATTTTAGTACACAGTGCTTGGTATGGCTAATATTGCCAAGTGGTGTTAAACAGCCAAGGGAATGACTCACCTTTAAAAAATAATGTGAATCAAAGGTTTCTCTATGCTACTGATGAAACCTAGCAACAGATGCAAAACTGAGTCACTGAGCAAAAACCGCAGGCTTCTTAAAAAGGGCAAAATTAATTCTCTAACACCAAGCTCACCTCCGAGATTCTCCATTAAGACCATTAAATCCACTGCTCTATACAGTAGCATGGGTCCTGGTAATGTTCTGTAATGCTATTTGTATTATACAACATGAGAGTTGCATAGTGGAGCTGGGCAAAACAACTATTATTTTGACAAATGAAATCCCAGAATGTTTTATTAGACGTACTGTTGATATTATCCCTCCCTAAAGAACACAAACTAACTGTGTATGTCATTAAACAGAGCTTGTCTAGTGTTTCATTTGATATAGTGTAGATCATTGTGTGAAATCTTGGCTATAAATAATGGTACGTTTTATGTTTGGTTGTTTTTTTCAATGTGGCACCATTTGATTATTTCTTGTATTAGAAATGTTTAAAAACAGAAAATTTGACATGGTGTGTTTAGCTAAAAAAAACAAACCTATATGTTATATTGCTGCCATATTGCCCAACCTTGTTAGATACACCACATGTTGTCACTGTTGTTATGTATCCATTGTGATAAACTGATACATGTTCTGCACAAGAGTCATTCTGGGTATGTAGGTGAGTTTCGCCTAGTTTTTGACTTCCTTACTGGTGTGGCTCTAAGTAACCACATAGTTTGTCCATGCCTAAAAACACTCCTGATAAGACCCCACACATAAACATGGAGGAGAGACCAGTAGTTGCAGTGGCCATGTGGGCCAAATGGATTCAAACCTATTATGGAACTAGATTATTAACATATCCAATCAGTAGTTAGCTAGTTATGTTAGAAAACGTTGACTAGCTGGGTGTTATATGCTGATATATCACAAGCCTTTAGGCAATTTGTTTACCTTAGTGTAAACTTTTGTGAAGCAAATTATCAACCCTGCTCCCCAGTGTAAATATTATCCCCCCTCTTGCATCCCCCAGTGACAGAAATATTATCCAATACTCACTGATCCAAGGCACAGTAGATTTTGCAAAATGGGATTTAGTCTGTGTTCTGAAATCTTGTCCATTCATTTGAGTCAATTAGGTCAATTGAATATAACTTACTTTGCACACGGAGTAAATGCATCAGATCTCCACTGACTAAACAGACGACTGACCAAATGGACATGCACCACAAATCAGTGGCAGGGTGGTGACATGTCAGGGTGGAGCTGTTGCCCTTCCTGATTGTTAGCATCCAATAAGGAGTTCTTCATCTGTGTGGGGAGTGAGCTGTCACAGCTGTCAGATTCCCCCCGGAATAAAGACACAATAAAGAGTTATTCAAGCCTGTTTAACAATCACAGCTAATCTGCTGGGAGTCTTTATTCTGTGAATTTGCTTGCCATTTTGAAGCACGCGGTAATTAAATGCCACATTCTATTCTCTGTTTCTGACTTAATTTAGCAGGAGGCACAATGCAATTAGTAATCAACAACAGCACGAACGCAGCAATCAGCATGAGATTCAAATTGGTCAATAAAGCGTCTCCCAAATGGAGCTAACGAGCGCTCACTCATTGATGAATTACAGTAAACTGAGGACATAAACGCACTGGGTAAAACCTGAATTACCCTCTCCTTTGTTTCGGTAAGTGATCTCTTTTACAGTACGACATGAAATGCTTCTTTTTATTCTCTGTTTGTTGAATATATTTCATCCTGTTGAACTGAAATGAAACAAATCGAAAGCTTTCACAGTTCAGAGTTTGTCTTCGTGTGTTGAACCAGCGTGACTCCATTCTCTCAACAACAAAGGTGTCATTTCTCTTTTGCGTACTTTATCTTTATATTCTCTTTTCAGAAACGAGCTCTGTATGCAAGACATGTTTTGTTTTAATCTTGCATTTATTCCTAACATTGTTAGAAATAAAGGGAGGAAGTGGATATTTCGTTTGTTGTCATGTCCCTGTCAGAAGAGCGTGTGCATGCAAAATGGACAGATTCCGAGCAGAAAAATAGAGTGGTGTACCTTCTGTACAATAAAACTATTCATTTCTGCCAACACCCCTATGGGATTTCTAATACTATGTTTGAGCTAATTTAATACCACATTACTATTTTGAAGGGCTCTAGGTTTAATGCAGATTTTTAACACTTGTAAAAGACATCCTGGCTTACTCAAAGCTGAAATTGTGTCCATTTCACAGCATAGAGTCCTTTTCCATTTCTCAAAATTAGCTGGCTAGACAATGGCTAATATTTCCATTTAGTGGGATATTTATGGCTTACAGGAGGAGAATTTGACTGGAACAGGGCAATATGTGCTTGGATCCCAAAAGTCATTAATCCTTAAAGGACCTCCACTTAATAATAGCATGTGTTGATTAATCACAAACTGTCATTACACATTTGATTTCTATTGGTCTATTGGATGATTTCTATTGGTCCATTCTGTATGAAGTAACAATATATAGAGATATTGGATTGGTATGGAGTTGTGTTGCCTGGTCTGGTCCTGGTCTTAAGCCTGCACATGAATGGCCTTGCTGTTGTCTCGGCCAATAGCTAGGGAGGACTCCGAAATCTTCCTCGAGTTTGTTTGAGTGTTTTGTTTGTTTGTCTTTTCCTGTGAAAGCCCGGCTGTGTAAAGCAGAAGCAACAACTTGCAGTGTGGCTGTCACACACACACACACTCCTGAGAAGACTTCACACTCCTGAATGACCTTACCTCTCTTATCTGTTAGAAACAAACTTGGGTCAGCGTAATGTTTTGAATTTTTTATACAAAGTCATGCACAGTGGACAAGATTGCATTTCACTAAGCGAGCTTTATGCACACATTCTTTTTTTCCATTGTTACTGTCTTGTACCTTTACATCTTTTGTCTAACTTGGCAAAGGAGAGAAAGGTATGTTCACCTGTGGAAAACACCATAGGGCCACTGCACTTTCTCCTAATTATGTGGATTCTAAGCACTGGAACAATTTGGCACATTCAGTTCAGTGGCCTAGATCAGTTTTACAGTCAGATAAAGACTTGATTCTTTGTCTTATTAGATCACAGGTCTGCTTTGGAAATGAGAACTCAGCAGCAGGCCCTGGAAAGAAATTACGAAAGACACACCAGAGGATCTGAGTGCAGCGAAAGTACCTCTTTGGCCTCTGAAGTCTTAACGAATTAAATAAAGCACCAGTGTGTGCTTCTGGCATCTTCCCCTGAACCAGGATTAAGTTGAAGGGCTCCTCTGTTTGTTCATTCTTTATTGACCCAGTTTCAATGACTCATTTT
This sequence comes from Rhabdalestes septentrionalis, assembly GCA_037832545.1. NCBI lineage: Eukaryota > Metazoa > Chordata > Actinopteri > Characiformes > Alestidae > Rhabdalestes > Rhabdalestes septentrionalis. The sequence goes on from JBBMFX010331962.1 coordinate 16,319, forward strand.
TTTTGAGAAGCTGAGAGGAGAAGTACAACGCGTCACCGTGACGATTACTGCAGCGCTTCGACATGAATGTGTGATTAGAGCTGTGCCAGCAATCAAATGGAGAGTGGGAACAAAAATGGGACATTTATTCCATCACTGCGTAGTGTTTCCTGTAAATCAGACATTTATTCTCTTCCTTCATTCACGCATAATGAGCAATGGATTGCAGTTCCTTCTCGGTGGCTATTACTGCATGTGTGGGGGGTGTGGGGGTTGTTATTGGTGTTGTAGTACTCGAGACCATTTTCTGCTTTCTCGGTCTCGTCTCGGTCTTGACCCTTCAAAGACTCAGGCTTGACTCGGTCTCGGACAACAGTAGAAGGAGGAGGACTGGTCATTTCAGAGCGAGTCCTCGAGACCAGTTTATCTTTTTATATGTTCATGTTTACAAAATTTTTTTTTTTTTTTAAGTATGGAATGTTGACTGGCATTATTTGAAAATGACACTGTACATGTTTGTTTAATAGGTGTACATCTGTGTTTGGCATGGTAAGATTGTAGTTGTGATCATTATTTACTCAAGAAGAAATAAAGTTTTAAAGGATATTGAATATTATAATCTACTGTATTCTCAATATTATTACATAATTATATTGTGAAGTAGCCTATTAATCTACACATACCACTAGCAAATTTGAATTCTCTCTACAGGCCCTTACTGAGATGCAAATCATATTAATGATAGTAAAAAATCACATGAAGAGGTTCAGTGGACCTCCCTCCCTTAATAGTGTACAGGAGCTCCTGTAAACAGTTCTTAGTCTAGCTTAGTTTTAAGGCCTCACAGTTCATTATTCACTGGGGTGATATTAAATCATGGCTATGAAAACTGACTTGTTTTTATGGTCTTGGTCTCAACTCGGTCTCGATACCTGAAAGACTCGGTCTCGACTCGCTCTTGCTTCCCCAAACACTCGGTCTTGACTTGGTCTCGACTGCATTTGAAAACCAGTGGTCTCGGTCTTGACTTGGTCTCGGCCCTTCAAAGACTCGGACTTGACTCTGTCTCGTCCCCATCACTAGTTGTTATAGAGGGCTATCAAAATTGTAGTTGCCTACAAATGCGAGCTCTTTCCCCTTTTGTTGAACTTCATCAGGATTATTGCCATAAAAACAAAAAGGAAAACAACAACAAAAAATCTGAAAGCTGTGAAATCAAACTTCTTGCAGAATAATGTCACAGAGATTGCCAATTATGAGCATAACTTTAGGAGGACATGTGTGGCAGCCAGGGCGAACATATCAAATCTAAGGCTGAGGAGAAGCTAGCCTTTAATCATCAGCCAAGGCTACACGGAGACAGCCAAGGCGAGGCGCGATCTCAGAGAAAGACTCTTCTATAGGAAGAATGATAGATGGCCTATACTATGCATTTTTCATGTTCCTTATTGGCCACTTATGCCGGTGGTGTGGGCTTGTGTGGGTACAGTACACATTGTACTTCATTTTACATCCTGTATTTTGCAACCTCTCTTTAAATAAGCTGTTGTTGTTACCATGCCTATAAGAATGATGCATGCAAATTACAAAATATTGGTTATTACTCTCATTCACATGATGCAGAACATGCAGAACAGCTCAAGGCAAAACAAGCTAAAGACTGAATAGCAGAAAATAAGCAGATACAGTAGTTTTTGTGACATCACAAAAACATTCAATCACTTCTGTTTTCTATTATATGGGCCACCTAATATTCAAATCAAGTCCAAACAAGCAGCAAACACACCCCTCACCCGAATGTGAATCCTGAGGGCAGAATAGGAGAAACTATGTAAATGCACTATGTACAGTATTGCAACATCATGAAAATTCAGTTTGTTCCACAATATGGACATTTGAATATTCAAGTCAAGATAAAGAAATTAAAAAAAAGAAAGAGAACTTTACTTCATCTTGATCCATCCCTGCTAAACACCCGAAGTCAAACTTGAGAAGTTATGCAAAAATGTAGATTTTTGTGACATCACAAAAACAGTAATTCAACAATTCAGTTCACAAACACAAGTCGTTCAAAAAATCAGGATTTCCCTGACATGGCTCCTTTAAAAGTTAAGCCCTCTGTGAAACAGCCCTGGTGAGTAAGAGAAAATATGCACATGCACTCAATATGTGGCATCGCAAATAAAAACAAATCAATTCAACAATTTGTTTTTTCAATGATATGAGTCAAAATATACAGCTGAAGAAAAAAAAAACAATAAGCAACCTTGACTATTTGTTTTATCAGATAATATAATCAATTGTGTAGGCCATGCCATAAATACTTTCACCTGCATGTACATGTGTGTGTGTGTGTGTGTGTGTGTGTGTGTGTGTGTGTGTGTGTGTGTGTGTGTGTGTGTGTGTGTGTGT
>JBBMFX010332069.1:0-18709 GCA_037832545.1 Rhabdalestes septentrionalis
GGGAGGAGAAAGACTCAGGGACTGGAAGTGGGATTAAAATTGAACATAATACAAAAAGGAATGTGCATGTTTAAAAAATACCTCAAGAATGGCACTAAAAGATTTTGATGCTGATGTGTACAAGTTTAAGTTATTGTTTAATTGTATTGTTTTTGTTAATTTTTGTTCTTATTATTTAAGTTTATAGATTATTATTTAAGTAATTATTCAATAAATGGCAAATGGAGAAATTTTGTGTATCTATCTTTGTGTTATTAGTGTGATATTTTACATCCAAAAACGTTCAATTATTGGGCAAAAAAATATTGACAGCATATATCGGCCATCGGCTGAACCTGACTCCAAAATATCGGCATCGGCTACTGAAAAACCCATATAGGTCGACCTCTAGTATGAGGTTCCCATTTGGGGTGTGTGTGACTGAATGCTGCATAACCTGTTGGGGGATGGGGGCAGTTATTCTGTATTAGATTAGGTGTTCCCATTTGGGACATCCTGTGTGTGTGTGTAAGGTTCCCATTTGAGGTGTGTGTGTGACTGAATGCTGCATAACCTGTTGGGAGATGGGAGTAGTTATTCTGTATTAGATTAGGTGTTCCCATTTGGAACTTCCTGTGTGTGTGAGGTTCCCATTTGCGGGGGTGTGACATTCAGAATTATTTGTAATTTTTTTTGCTGTGAGTTTGACTTCTTTTTTCTTTTGAAGTCACATCTAAAGTTGGACAAGATGCTTAACTCACAAACTAAAGTCACGTGCAGTATACAAGAGGAGTTCAAGAGAATAAAGGTGGGTTCTGAAGGAGTTCTACTCTGTAATTGGTCTTTTATACAGTGCTTAATTACATTTTAAATCGGACTGTTTTATTCCTAACCTGATACCAAATGTATTGTCACCTCTTTAATGGTGATACCTGTGTTCCTAACTCGTCAGTGGGATGTTGAGACTTATTGCTGTGTGTGTTTTTCTCTTGGCCTGTAGTGGAGTGAAGCTGTGTGTGGTGGGGAGATGAGTGGGACAGATGCTGTAGGTACTGGACGTGTTTCTGAGAGTCAGAGAGCACCACACCCTGCACAGGTAAAAGATGCTGTAAGAAGGACAGACGCTCTGAATGGGGAGATGGGGGCAGATATTCTGTATTAGATGCGGTGTTCCCATTTGGGACGTCCTGTGTGTGTGAGGTTCTCATTTGGGGTGTATGTGTGTGACTGAATGCTGCATAACCTGTGTATTGTTTTTAAATATGGGAATAAGAAAGATGAATCCACTTAAAAAATGGATTTAGTCCTGAAGTGTATTTGTTTGCTTGTTCTGTGGAATACATTTCTCAGTAGTCCTGCCTTTCCTTAAAATTACAGCTTTATGTCTGTTTCTGTGTGCAAACGTTTTCTTTACCTCATATTCTGAATGATTTGTGATATGTTTACTGTGAGTTTGACTCCTTTTTTCTTTTGTAGTCAAATCTAGAGTTGGACAAAATGTTTAAATCTCAAAGTAAAGTCACCTGCAGTTTAACAGAGACGTCCAAGAGAATAAAGGGGGGTTTAATGGTGATACCTGTGTTCCTAACTCGTTAGTGGGATGTTGTGACTTATTGCTGTGTGTGATTTTCTCTTGGCCTGTAGTGGAGTGAAGCTGTGTGTGGTGGGGAGATGAGTGTGTGGTGGGGAGATGCTGAAGGTACTGGACGTGTTTCTGAGAGTCAGACAGCACCACACCCTGCACAGGTAAAGATGCTGTAAGAATGAAGGAAAGTCTTGCAACCACTTAATCACAGAACACACCTAAAGCTACTATTTTTTCTGAAAAACAATCATGTACTCAATTGGAAGTAACTTGTATATAAGTAGTTTAAATTCAATTTCATAGGGTATATTCTTGTTATTTTTTTATAGGATGTTCTTCATTTGCCAGTTGCAAATACTAATTCATGCTGTGCTGACCATAATTATTTAGTGGATTGTCATTGTGTCATTTTGCCTGTTCTATTATTGTAATTTCTTGTCGAATATTGATTTCCCTTTAGCTAAACCAGAAACAAATATTTCTTCAGCGTGAGGTCTCCTAGAATAACCTTGTACATGCGGAAGATTACTCAAAAGTAGACATACAAAAGTAATATCATATTTATATCGAACAAATACTAAACGTGCAAGAAATTCTTATTTGCAAAAAGAACAAAAAATAAATGCACTTAGCAATGAATTACTGAAGACCTGCTTTAAAATACCAGCTTTTTAATGTTCGACATGTTGACCTTTAGACCATAACATTTGTTCACTTAGGTTTTGAGCTGTGTGCACTAGTTGGCTTATAAATAAATAAGAGTGTCTCAAGTGTAATTATTTTCAACTTAACACGGAATTTTTAACTTTTAGACCGAAAGTGCTGAAGATTTCTATGCAAAGACAGTGCTGTGACAAATTATTTGCCCCATTCCTGATTTTTTTGTCACACTTAAATTTATTCCATATTATCAAACAAATCTAAATATTAGACAATGATAACCAAAGTAATGGAAAATGCTACTACATGGCCCTATGTGAAAATGTATTTGCCCCTAAACTAATAACTGGTTGTGCCAATACACACACACACACTCAAAGGGCAGGGAGTTCAGCCATCCACCACACACACGCTGACTCACTCAGGTTCCTGTTGCGCCAAACGCATTTTTTTTCTATCACGGTAAGTCAGAGTGTAATTTCCATCCAGTTTAGGGAAAAAGGGGTTATATTTTGGAGGCACCGCTGGGATTCACTTCCTGTAACCAGAGAGTTGTGGGATTATTACTATAATTATTAGCATTATTATTGTATATTTCGCTTTAAATTTGGCTTTTAAATATGGACCTTAGCCAGGTGTTAGAGTGGAGTCGTGAGGAGGGGGTAGACCTGTCTCATGCTCTTCTTCTGAGCGGAATGCCACTGGGGGTTACCGAAGAGGTGATTAAGCAGATTTTAAATACGGTTAAGGCCCTGGGTAGGACACGCATAAGGGGTAGACGGGGGTGATAAAACCGGCAAGAGTATGTACGTCTTAATCGAGACTAGTATTAAAGTTGAACCCGGTTGGTTGCCCTCGGAATTGGGAATCGTGGATGAGGTAGGACCCTGGGTTGCTAAACTAGTCAGTGAATTGGGGTCCCTTGATCCCCAAGGTGAGGGGGGTAGTTTGGAGCCTACCCCGCCTACAAAACTTGACCCAGAGGATCAGTGCCCAGGTAAAGGCAGTGTAGCTGCTGTGGGGCCCTTTCCCCTCTGCCATTAACGTGAGCTGGGATCTCGTGTCCGCTATTGGGCAGCTTGTAGACCACTGTAGTCAGGCTTCCGTTGATGCACCAGCATACAGCAAAGTGAGGTTGTTTTCTGCCGTGCAACCCGTTCCCCCGGGCGAGGAAGAATATGACGTATGGATGGAGCAGGCTACTCAGATGTTCGCGGAGTGGCAATGTAGTGACGCTGTTAAACTGCAGCGTATTGTGGAGAGTTTGTGTGGGCCTGCTGGTGATATAGTGAGGTTTCTGAAGGTAGAGAGCCCCTCGGCTACTGCTACTGATTACTTGGCAGCGCTGGACACCACATATGGCTCCAATGAGACCGGGGCTGATATTATGGCGTTGTTTCGTCATAGCTTCCAAGATGAAGGGGAAAAACTGTCTGTCTTTTTGTATAGATTAGACAAACTTCTCCACCGAGCCTTAGTGAGGGGGGGAATTGAGGCTACAGGCCTGAACCGAGCCCGGTTAGAACAGTTATTCAAGGGCACTCTCACCACCAGTATTGTGGCCCTGCGTGTGAGACTGCTGCACACTCTTCAGACTCCGCCTTCCTTTTCGCAGCTGATGCGAACTGTGAGAGAGGAGGAGCAGTGGGTGAGTGCCAGAGCGAGTGCAAAGCCTTCTGTCGCTGCTGTTTCCCTTCCCCTGGCATTAACTGCTGCCACTTTGGCTCCACAGGCCTCTGTAAACGCTGTAACCTCAGAGCTGGGCACTCTGAGGAAAGAGGTCAGAGAGTTTACCACTTTGGTGGAGAAGCTGATGAGGCAGGCTGTTGAGGCTCCTGTGAGTGCCCCCATGTCACCGTGTAGCACGATCCCTGCCCACGAATAACTCCGGTTCCACCACCTCGTTGAGGGTAGCTTCGCCACAGTCTGCGACCCCCCCTGTCATTTTCTGCTATGGTTGTGGGGAAGATGGCCACACCAAGCGAGAATGTACCCATGCCGAGAATTTGAGGTTGGTGAACCAAAAGCTGCTGAAACGAGTGAAGCAGCATTTAAACTTCCCCGGAGCCGAGTGAAGGGACGGCATTTTGTTCCCATCCTGACTCCCTAGCACCAGCACAGTTGCCTCCGGGGTTAGTGGGGCCCTCAGCCGACGTCCCTGTGCAGATAGAGGGCATCTACGCCTGAGCTATCATTGACAGTGGGTCTCAGGTCAATATTCTGTACCGTAGCTTTTACGATACATATCTGAAGCACCTGCCACTGCAGCCTGTGGAGCAGCTGGAAGTGTGGGGCCTGAGCTCACACAAGTACCCCTACGATTGTTATCTCTACGAAGGTTTTTCGGAGGCTGTTATGGGGGTGAGACAGGCTGTTGATGCTCTGGCCCTTGTCTGCCCGGACCCTCAGATAAATGAGGGGATAGCCATTCTGGTGGGCACCAATACTCAGCTTGTGAGGCGACTGTTTCACGCCTGTAGGGAGCAGGCTGGGCAAGGGTTTCTCAACACATTGAGAATACATCCAGTAATGAAGGAAGCTTTCACTGCCGTTGGTCCTCAGGGGTCTTCCCGCGAAAGAGGGGCAGGAGCTGCTGCTCCCAGGACTGCCTACATTTCCGGGTAAGCTGCGTGAGTTGGTGGTGTTGGTGGATTAGCGTTTGAGCACCAAGGACGCCTCCCTCCCTGAACTAGAGGTGAACATTTCGTCTAAAGAGGTCGTTGTGAGGCGGTGTAGCCCCCTCGCTTACATTTTTCCCATGGATTTGGTGCCTCAGTTCAGATCCAATTGTGGAGACACTGGGCCCAGTGTTCTGTCTGCCTCGTCTTTTGATTTTGGCACCTCACCAATGCCCGACGAGGCAAAGAGGCGACTGCGCGAGAAAATGCAGCAACGTAAGGAGGTGTTTTCCTGTAGTGATTGGGACGTGGGGTGTTCAAATAGCACTCAGCATGAGATTAGGCTCAGTGACACCTGTCCTTTCAGGGAGCGGTCACGCCGTTTGGCTCCTGCGGATCTGGAAGATATGCGGCAGCATTTACTGCAGCATGGTATCGTCTCTGAGTCTAGGAGTCCGTATGCGTCACTGTGAGGGTAGCTGAGTGGGGCACTTAATGGTAGTGGTGGATTTGGCCAAAATCAGCAAAGGCAGAGTAAGATGGACAGGATTTTTTTTCTGGCTTGTACAAAGTACCCAGCATAAATGTCCTTCCAAAATAAAACCATAAGAAAAATAGAGAAAAAATAAAGGAAAGAATAAAGAAAAGAATAAAGAAACAAAATAATACAAAAATGCAAAGACCTCAAGGTTGTTTGCAGACCAAAAGCTATCTACTTCCACACTCTATTTAAAAGAGGTGAACTACGCTCCCTCGAGCCAGAGACTCTCTAGACTCAAGACTTAACTCTCACAACATAACCAAAGCTATCTACCTCGACCCTCTTCTCAGGATAGAGATGTGTGCTGACTAAGCATCTCCAGGCTCCCCCTCCTTTGCAGAACCCAAGCTATCTGCCTTCACCCTCTATCTAACAGAGGTGAACTACGACCTTGAGCCAGAGACTGCTACACTCACGCACCATAACCAAAGAACCGACTCTCTCATCAAAGTCGCTGCAGCACCCAAGCTATCTGCTGCAGTCCTCTACTTAAGAGAGGTGCCCACTAAAGCTCTCAATGCTCATAAGTCTAACTTCCAGTTAACTAAATTAACTATAAAAAAAGACTTAATGAAAAGGTATCCAAACCCCAAAACTCTTAAGTCTAACTTAAAGTATCCCAAATTAACTTTAACCAAAAGACTTAAAGAAAAGTAATCAAAACTCTGGCAAGCCTAAAAGCTAGCTGCCTCTACCCCCTTCTCAAGAGAGGGACTTACTAACTGAGGATCTCTTCTTCCTCCTTGTTTCTTTGCTCCCCTTTGGTTCCTCGATGATCCCGATGATCCAAACATGAAAACAAGCAAACAATATATGCCTGGTGGCCAGCACCATTTACACACTAAAGGGGAAACATACAACAAATAAACGATATCAGAACACAACAATGGAATATGAATCAAAGGAAGAGTTTAACCTAAATAAACATACAGGTTCCAACAACCAAAACCAAAGTTAATGTTCCATTGACATGTGAAAGTAAAGTAAAGTAAAGGTGGTGTGATCAAGGCCTCCTCACATCCCCCCCCCCCCCAAACCCAGCACAATTGGATTAACCCAATTAAGCCTGGAACCAATATTACATTCGTCGTTTCCGGAAGGCGCCCTTTCACTCCCGGACCAGGATGCTACCGGGCAACAAACACACACAACAGTAATTCATTTCACTAACATCTATAAGTTAAAGCTCCGCGCTCACTCCAACTCAATAAATGTACAGTGCCAAGAAAACGTCTAAGTGTCTTGTTATTTAAACACTGTAAATCAAAACAAATGAGAATAAATATATAAATATACACCGGTATGCAAACCGTGCCTGTGTATGCCTGCAAGAAAGAGTCTCTCTGCCGAACTTCCATGTGCGGTCTCGCCTGGACCGTCACAGACATCAATACATTTTATTGGGATGTTTAGCAAGCAGAGGCTTATATTGTTAGCCACTGTATAGTGCACGTATAATGTCGCGTGACCACTAGAGGTCACCCTTAGTTCATGCAAAATTAGTTTAGCCCCTGATCACACCAGCTTCTAATTACAGAGAATTAGAAGAACCAGCTGCTGGTATGATCAAAGGAAATTGGGATTGTGTTGGGACTGGGTACTATGCTGTGGGTTTAGGTATTTAGAGGTGTTAAGGACCAACTGTAGGTGTCAGTCCACTGTCTAGATAGAAGTGCTTTGGTGCTTGTTTCTTTGTTTGGCACTCGAGCCTTTTGGTTTTTTTATTCAGAATAAAATTTAAATAATGAATATCTGCCTCCAAGCCTGCTTTGGTGTGGGAAAGGCACACCAAAGCCAGTTAAACTCACTAGGCCCCTTCGGCTTACTCACCAGGGGCTCGGACCTGAACTCTGTAAAGCTGCTTTGTGACAACCTGGTTGTAAAAAGGGCTATAGAGATAAAATTGAATTGAATTGAATTGAATAAACAGAAGACAGTTAAAACAGAATGCAATAAGTTCGGACATAGCACAGTGCTCATTGAGTAAATGCACAGCTAAACAGATGTGTTTTGAGTCTAGATTTAAATGTAGCTAATGTTTTAGCACATTCGATCTCTTCTGGAAGCTGATTCCAACTGCGGGGAGCATAATGGCAAAAAGTGGATTCCCCTTGTTTTGTGTGAACCCTTCATATTTCTAACTGACTTGATCCTAATGAACTGCGTGGTCTGTTAGTTTTATATTCAGTGAGCAAATCTGCAATGTATTTAGGTCCTAGGCCATTGAGTGATTTATAAATAAGTAAAAGTACTTTTAAATCAATTCTAAATACTACTGGAAGCCAGTGTAGGGACCTACACTACTAGCCCTCTCACCTCCTCTTGCTTGCCCCATGCTACCTGTTGTTGAAGGGTGTAGCCGGGGAGCTGATGTAAGAGGCTGCAGCCATTTCTTGGGAGCGGGTGTGGGCTCCAGAATACGGGTCTCTCTGTACTTTGCTCAGCTCGATGCCCAGCTTGGCGCTCATGGCGCCGCTCTCGCATGCCGTCCATCCGGGCAGGGCAAGTGCCGTGAGATCACGCATGGACCACGGCACATCTGGCTTCTTCCGGCCAACTGACGCCCCAGATTGTGCACAACACTCCTTGCATGGCAAACGATCTGCTGGGCCCGCAAAGATGGGTCATGCATAAGCTGAGGAAGCGGTGGGACTTGCCCTGCCCAGATGGACGCTGTGCGAGAGCAGCGCCATGAGCGACGAGCCGGGCAGCGAGCCGGGCACTGAGCCGGCAGCAAGCCGAGCAACGACACTGCGCTTGCTGTGCTGCATCTGACTCCAGCCCCCAGAAAGTGGCTGCAGCCCTCTGCGCTCCTGAGCGCCTCAGAGGCTTCTCTCTCGAACAATGGAGAGACCCGTATTCTGGTGCCCACACCAGCTCCCACAAAACGGTTGCAGCCTCCTACACCAGCCCCCCGGCTACATTTTAAATCAGTGTTTAAATCATTACATTATTTATTTTTTTGTTGTGATCATTGTTTGTATGATTGTTTTAATTAATTTTTTATCATTATTATTGTTTTTACTTCCTTTTATGTAAAGCACTTTGAATTACCTTTGTGTACCAAATGTGCTATATAAATACACTTGCCTTGCCTTGCCTAGAGTAGAGGCCCAGGGTGGCCTGCACCACAATTTAGGGGCCTTAGGAGGTTGAAGGACAGGGCAAGTGTTAGCACGGAAGCTAACCTGGTTGTGCAGAGCGCTGACGGCCTGGGGAGGGGCCCATGTGACACTGCTCTTTGCCCACACCTCCCCAACTCCAGCTGTTGTCTTTTTTGTTTTGTTTTGCTATTTTTGTGTTAGGTGTTTGGGCACCCTGGGAGTTGCGCCATTGGGAAGGGGTTACTGTAATGTCTGGTAGTAAGCTCTACCATAGCAAACTCTTGCTTCTTCAAAGCACAGAAGGTGATTTGTTATGCTGTAATCTGCGGCTTTGTTGGTACTGTAACACACTCTGAAAAGAACTGTGCTGCATTGTTGGCTTGGGTTTGCAGGGCTCAGAGAATGACTTATTCCAGTCCAAAAAACTTTGTATTTGGCCCTGCAGCTGTTTAGAATGTGAACCGGTTTCTGAACAATGACTATGTGGGTCTTTCCAGCTCTTTCCAGGCTTATTTATCACATCATATAGTATGTTATTTTACTTTTAAATAAGCTGAATTTTAGTGCAAGTTATATGCACCATTCTACTTTGTGGATTGCAAACCTTCTCAGACATTGCTGTGCATGCATGTCAAAACCAATGCCAACCAGAGCCCACAGGCAAAAGGGTACATCAAAAAATCCAGAAAAGGGTCAAAAAAGGAGCAAGAACAAAACACAATCCAACAACGCTTGGTAACTAGGTAGGGCTAGTATACTTCATAAATAGGAATGATATTACAGTGCTATTTATAGTCCCAGGAACACCTAGTATTCAGGTGAAGAAGATCTCCACCCTAGAGGCTTGGAGTTGTGTTCTGAAGAGGGCTGTCTGGACATCTCTGGCTGGAGTATCACCTCCAACTCCCTACCAGTCCTTACAGTTGTTCCTCCACGGGAGTCTCCAGACGACATAGGTAACTGTGAGGCTGGGCGACCACGCCAAATAGGGGCAGGCCGATCCAGATGGGTCATGTCATCAGCAGCTGTCCGTGACTGGTCCTCCGAACCATAGCCTTCCCAATCAACCAGATATTCCAGACAACCTCTGTGCCTACGGGAGTCCAGGATGTCCCGAACCCAATAAGCGAGCTCACCATCCACATCCAAAGGAGGAAGCAGTTGACGATCAATTTCTGGAGGGTGCAAAGGACTGTAAAACACAGGTTTAAGTAACAAATCATTGAAGGTAGGCGAAATGCGATACCTGGGAGGTAACTGGAGACGAAAGGAGACTGGGTTTATCCGTGGCAAGATCTTGAATGGGCCAATATACCGGGGTGATACTTTCCTTGATGGTAGCCTCAATTTCAGGTCCTTTATAGACAACCAGAGTCTTTGTCCAGGCTGGAACAGAGGGGTAGGACCATGCGTGGAATTTTGTAAGTGGACATGAGAGGTTTCCAACACCCGACCACTCCCACGGAACCAGTCGTCCACTGCCGGAATCCCAGTGGGTTCAGACTCCCAGGGAAAAAATGGAGGCTGGAACCCTAGAACACATTGGAAAGGTGTGATTGTCAGAGAATGTCATAAAGAGTTTTGTACAAACTCAGCCCATAATAAGTACTTAGCCCAAGTCTGCTGATTCCATGAACAATGTGCCCAAAGAAAGCGGTCAATTTCTTGGTTTAGTCTCTCAACTTGCCCATTACTCTGGGGATGATATCCAGAGGTTAAACTGACATTAATTCCCAAACGAGGGAAAAAACTTTCCAAACCTGAGAAGTGAACTGTGGACCCTGGTCAGAGACAATATCCTCAGGAATGCCAAAAATACGAAAAACCTCTCTCACCAACAGGTCTGCAGTTTCCAATGCCTTTGGTAAGCCTGGTAATGGTAAAAGATGGCACATCTTAGAGAACCGATCAATTAATACAACAATGGTAGTATGTCCTTCTTATGGTGGTAGATCTGTGATAAAAATCAATAGCCACATGTGACCAAGGACGTCGGGGAAAAGGCAGTGGTTCCAAAAGTCCAATAGGGAGTTGGGTTTAGATTGTGCACAAACGGGACAGGATAGAACAAAGTCAGTCACATCTTCCTGAAGGGAGTACCTCCAAAATCGACTAGAAAGTAGATGAACAGTCTTCGTGATGCCAGGGTGGCCTGTTCCAAGAGTGGTATGGGTCCACTGTAACAGAACTTTACAGAGGTCCGACGGGACATACAATCTACCCTCAGGTGTCCCAGAAGGTGGAGGAGTGTTCTGGTTAGCTTCTTGTATTTGTTGTAACACCTCCCATTGCACTGGAGCTACAACACAGGCAGGAGACAATATCATGGTGGGAGTGACAGATTTTTCTTGGTCATCGTGCTGTCGAGAAGGATCAGCCTTGATATTCTTAGAGCCTGGCTGGTAATTAACTATGAACTGGAATTGGGAGAAAAACAGGGCCCACCTGGCTTGACGAGGATTAAATCGCTTTGCTTCTCATAAATGCTCCAGGTCTTGATGATCAGTGTAAAGAACAAAGGGATATTTAGCTCCCTCTAACCAGTGTTTCCATTCTTCCAGGGCAAGTTTAATGGCCAAAAGCTCCTGGTCTCTCACTCCATAATTCTGTTCAGCAGGAGAGAGTTTTCTGGAATAAAAAGCACATGGTTGTAACTTGGGTGATATACCTTGTCTCTGAGAGAGTATTGCTCCAACTCCTACTTCTGAGGCGTCCACCTCTATCACAAAGGGTAATTCTGGATCCGGTTGTTGTAAAACTGTAGCTGAACTAAACAATGATTTGAGAGTCTGGAAGGTCTGTATTGGCTTGGGACATCCAGAAGAGCTTACCAGAGGACTGACTAAGGAGGTGAGGGGAGAAGCCACCTTACTAAAATTACGAACGAAACATCTGTAGTAAACGTTGTAGTTCCTTGATGGTCTTGGTTTCGGGCCACTGTTGAATGGCCTGGGTTTTTGGAGACTCCATCTGGATGGTTCCGACCCCTAGGACATGACCCAAGAAAGAGACAGAAACCTGGTGGAAGACGGATTTTTCTCCTTTTAGATACAGATTATTCTCTTGTAGTCTTTGTAGGACAGATCTGACATGGTCAATATGAGAATGGATATCCGGAGAGAAAATTAAGATGTCGTCAATGTAAATGAGCAAAGAAATATCAAGCATGTCTTGGAAGATTTCATCCATGAAGGATGGGAACACTGAGGGAGCGTTAGCTAACCCAAACAGCATTACGAGTTATTCATAGTGTCCCCTAGTGGTGATAAAAGCAGTTTTCCATTCATCACCCTCCCTTATAAGGACTAAATTATAGGCACTGCGAAGGTCAAGTTTAGTGAAAATTGCAGCATTGCGGAGTTTCTCAAGTGAGGATAGAACAAGGGGAAGGGGGTAACGGAATTTAATGGTAACTTTATTCAGGGACCTATAGTCAATGCAAGGTCAAAGACCACCATCTTTTTTCCACAAAAAAGAAACCAGAGGCAGCTGGAAAAGTTTAAGGTCGAATAAATCCATTTGCCAATGTCTCTTCCACATATTGATCCACAGCTTCAGTTTTTGGAATAGACAATGGATATGGTCTGCTTCTAGGGAGTGGTGCATCCCAAGGACGATGTGGAGGGAGATTTTTTCCTGATGGAGGGCAAAAAATCCTTAAAATCCTCATAAACAGGAGGTATACATAACTGCTTAGTCAGTAAAGGACTTTCAACTGTCGTAGCATGGATTGGAGGTATCATACATTCTCTTTTACATTTATTGCTCCATTATTTGATCTCTCTGCAAGTCCAGGAAATACAGGGGTTATGATGAACTAACCATGGATGACCCAATACTACTGGATCTCTGGGAGATGACATAAAAATGATGTAGAATACCAATTTGTAATTTTATTGGGGATGTTTGATGGGTGACGTAACCAGTACCTAAGGGCTGACCATCTAAACCTTGCACTGGGAGAGGAGTATTAAGTGGGATCATTTTCCTCCAAGTTGTTCAGCCAGGTTAATGTCAATGAAGTTTCCAGCCGCTCCAGAATCAACTGGTGTAACTGGTACTATGAATTGTTCTTTAGTAAAAACAGAGAGATTAGAGTCTACTGCCTGCTTCTTGAGTGGTCGAGAGGGACAGTTTGAAAGCATAAGTCCTGGTTCTCCACAATAAAAAGACAAATGCGCTTGCAGATGGCGCTGTCTCTCTGCAGGAGACAGAAGTGTTCTCCCGAGCTGCATCAGCTCAGGTATTGGAGTGGCGTTGGGCTGTGGGGTCATGGTCACCAGAGGCAGGGGCGAAGCTCCAACTCCCTACCAGTCCCTACAGTTGACTTTTTTTTTTATGTAGTGCATCAATAAAAAATATTTAATTATCAGTATTGTATCAACTAACATCAATTAGTGTATGTGTACAACCTTTTCTTGACTTTCTTACTCTCCATTTTTTTGTTTTTAGGCTCACTTGTGCTCACACACATGCACTGAGGTCCTTAGGGTTAGACAAACACATTCTGTAGTCCGGCCTTGAGAGAAGAAACAGGCAGTGTGTTTTGCAGCATGTGTACAGCACTCTCCAGGACTTTGGCAGCAATGGCATTTAGTTTGGGTCCAGGGACACACATATGAGTGGAGGCTCTGGCTGCCCTGAGTTCATTTTTCACTGGCAGAATTTTCAAGTCTGAACTACGCATCCATACACTGATCATTAACAACTGGCTATGGCTGTGACATATGCTGTTTTTCATGCTTCAGATCAAGATATGTCCAATCAAAATTAATTCAAAGCTTCATTTATTGTATTCTCTTTAGGATGTGTTTAGTTAATTTCTACATCTTTGGTACAGTAAATGAACAGACCTTAATGGGTAAAAATAAAATTGTTGGTGTTGGAGGGAAAAATGATTTAACTAATCATGTTACAAGTCAACCTGAAACCAAGCTCTATTTGTATATAATCTGAAAATAATAAGTTATGACTGGCTGTCAGGAAGCTGGATATATTCATAGACGGTGAAAGAAAGAGAAATGGGAAAGACCAAGGAAACAAAAGAACAAAAGAGTCCAATTTGTGAAGATAAAGAATAGTCAAAAACAGACTTGTTTGGTACACACAAAAAAAACTCACAAAACAGACAGACAAAATGCCGACCGAAAAGCACAAAATGGTGGCATGTGAAGTTTGTATTCCAGGAAACAGGCAAAGTTAATAACAAAAAGGAATGTCAAGTCCAAGGGGTAATCCAAAGAGAGGTTGAGAACAAGGCATGGTCAAAAGCAGGTAACTCATTTTCCTTTTATAAATAGTGAACATGAATATGATGGGCTGAATCGGCACGTGGCTTGAGTCCTTTGTGGCTCAGGCTGAGCTTAGCCAATGAGTCACTACTTTCAAGAAGGCCTTTCATAAGCTGACAGACGGCTGCCCGTACTTCCCATTCCCTATCCTCTTCAGAACCCAAATTTTCATTACCAGATAAGTGGGATGATGGGGATGGGGAGTGCAGTGTTTTTCTAACCAAACATGTTTTTTGAGTTTCTGCCCTCCCAAAACAAAACGGTTGGAGCTAGGGATGGGTATCATTAAGGTTTTTATGGTATTATTTAGTGATGCTCCGATCGATCAGCGGCCGATTTTCAGACTTTGGGACTTAGGAACCGATCACAATTGATGACATCAATGTGGGAGGACTAGGGACGGGTACCAAAGCCGGTACTTCATCGCCTAATTATAAAAGACAGAAGTATGGATAAACTCACACACACACAACTCTCTTGCGCACGCACACACACACAACACGCGCACGCAGACACACAGCATGAGACAATTGTCTCGCACACGCACACACACACACACAACACGATAGAACTCTCGCGCACGCACACACACCGAGAGAACTCTCGCGCACGCAGATCCACACCACGAGAAAACTCTCTCACGCACGCAGACCCACATCACGAGAAAACTCTTGCGCGCACACACACACACGCACACCATGAGAGAACACTCTCGCGCACATACCACAAGAAAACTCTTGCGCATGCACACACACACACACACACACACCATGAGGGAAATCTTTCACGCACGCACACACATGAGAGAAATCTTGCATGTGCGCACACACACACACACACACACACACTCACACACTCACACACATGTAACAAAGGCAACATTTATAGTATTACTTTATCTGAAAAAAGTGAATGGTTATCAGGGAGCTTACGTATCAGTTATATAAACTTGAAGCATCAGAATCGGCATTGGTATCGGCCAATCACCTAGACAAAAAATCGGTAATTGGTATCGGTGGCAAAAATCCTGATCCTGAGTATTATTAATTCTATCGATACCACTTATCGATTCTGTACTTTAACAGTATTCTTATCGGTACTATATGTTGAAACTTTATTTAAAAAACTGAAACAAATAACCCTAATCTAAAAAGTTGGACACACTACAAATTAATTGTGACAATACGATCGTTTGGCTCTTTCTGCCATCAAAACTCCATAAGCGCAAGTTCTCTCTTGTTGCGTGTGTGCATGATAGTGATGTGTGATTCCACTGATTTCCTTTCCTATCCAATACCTTGTCAAATTCAGGCTGGTATCCACAATACTGGTCTGATGACAATATTTTGTACTAAAATGTAACGTGTTTGAAAAATCTAAATAAAAAGTAGTGTATTTCAGATTATAGCATCATAATGACTACAAGACATTAGATTACTTGTTCTTGTTGTTTAATTAGGAAGAATTACCATAAGAAATAAAACATCTGAAAAATTTGAACATTCACACTTTTCCTCATGACTTCGTTTACACTGGGCTAATGTTGTGAGAGAGAACATTGACCTGCTGCAATACATTTATACAGCTGTATTTCACATATGACTATGGCAGGCAGAAGAGGAAGATCCCAATAATATAACTTTCCACAATATTCCTGTTAATGATAAACTACACATTTATGCCAAATGGCAAAAATATCGATATTTTAATTTAATTCTACAACATAAAAGATTCTCTCATGTTGTGTGCGCATGAGTTGTCTCATGATGTGTGTGTGCAAGCTCTTCATTTTGCTTTTTTTACTTCTCCAGTACTGACAGCAGAACCGTTAAAATCAGAGCTTATTGATTCTTCTGTTCTTTAAAATTAGGCACCAGGGCCGATTAAGTACCAGGTTTCGGTACCCATCCCTAGTTAGAGCCAGATCGCCCTTATTTTCCCTCATCACTGCTGGCAGCTGAGTGGGCCACCACAGTCCTGAAAGCAGAATTGGATATTGGTCACTCCTATCTCAACTTCACGCGCCAACTATAGGCCACCTTCCAATACCTGGAAATCGAGGTGGAGACCGACTCAAAACTAGCGGTTATGTGGTGAAGTTCAGTTAGCAGTCCAAAGCACCTGGGGTGAGTCTCTGCACAGAAGCTGTTTTTTGAGGGAATGGCCTCTAGAATGACGGACAAACTCATTGGGCGGGAACTTCCAGCTACCACTGAGGGACTTATGTGCCTCCAGATTGACCAGTGAATGAGCCAAAGGCCGGCTCCTCGCACCAATTCTTCACTTGTTCCATGGACTCATCTGCCTACCATGCCAGCTCCAGACTCCATGAAAGTGTCGCTGGTTGGTTCTTCATCTCATTGCTTGGGACCACCCAGGAACCCATACAGTTAGAGCACACTTCCCTGACTTCGGAGGAGAGAGCCCGTTGTGCCTCCCCAAACACCATTGTGCTGTCTGTCCTCTTGGGACGGGAAACAGACAGACCAGGTAAGAAGGGGGGCTCTCACCAGGTCTGTTGGTGAAATCATTAATCTTTCCATCACACTGAGACAATTCAGTTATTATTCAGTACTCTCAGTTCTCTTCTCCTCTTGTTTTCAGAGACAAAATTGCCACCTCATAGGCCCTACAACCTAACCATCGATCTGTTGCTGGGCACAGCATAAAGGAATGTATTATTGAACAGCTTTGTCATGGCACTATCCGGCTCTCTAAATATACTGCGGCCACTGACTTTTTCTTTGCTAAGAATGTGTCGACTACCAAGGGCTTAATCGTATGAAGAATAGGCAACCTGCTTACCATTTAACAGTTAAAACATATGAATCCTTGACAGACACATTGGGTGTTCAATTTCATTTCCATCTGTCATACTGTCCAGGGTCAAGAACACCAAAGCAGATGCCCTCTCCCCTCAATACAAAGTGGAAGTACACCGGGAGGATCCTGGGCCTGTCTTGAATGCCAACATCATCTCGCGGCTGTGATGGGAGTTTGAGGACCAGGGGTTCCCTAAGGAAATCATCTTGGACAGTGGGTCACCGATTGTAACCAATTTCTGATAGATGCCACCTGTAGATGCCACCTGTAATCTCTCTTTAAGATAACATCCATAGATGAATGGTCAGATGGAGCACACCAACCAACAGCTGGAGCGCTTTTTTAGATGCTTTGTGGCCGATTGGCAGTGCTACTGAACACACTACCTCATCTGGAGAGAGCTTTTTTGTAATATTCAAACATCTGGGCTGAGTCCATTTGAGGTATGCTACGGTTTGTAGCCTCTGATGTTTGAGCATAAGAAGCCGGAGGTTGACGAACCAGCAATCCAACAGTTGGTCTGCAGGTGTCTGCAGCTCTGGATGCATGCGTGCACTACCATCTAGATAACGTGTAATCACTGCCAGCATTCTACAGGGCGATTGTTCCATGTTGGTGACAGGGATTGGCTTTCCAACAAAAAAACTTAATCTACACAAGAAACTTACCCCCTGCTTCAGAAGCCTCTTTAAGATAACTCACCAGATTAATCCTTTCACCAGATCTACCCTATTTTTCATTATTCTTTGACAAAAATCCAAACATTTTTGCTCCTAACACAAATGTTTTACAATCTTCAGTGCCTATAAAACTTAACCCCAGCTCAGATGTCTGGTTTTAACAATCTATAGCTACACATACACCATGTCCACTTCATTGCTGGTTATCATTCTGTGGCATAGAACGATCACGAACCAATCCTGTCCAGACAAAGGTGACATGGACAGGAATTACGACAAGAACTGTGTGCAACCGGATTGTGTGTACAAAATTTGTACATATATTTGCATACTAAATGGGCGAAATTTGACAAGAAAATGTGTAGGATCTAGATTAAACACTGTGGCTGACTCCACATTAAACCACTATGGTATAAGTCTAGCAAATAAAGTGTATCTTTAACTATTTAGATGTATTGTTATGAATTAACCTCATCCTTGTAAACATGTCCCTCCATTCAGACTGCCCTGACACTGGCTGTGCTCTTGACAGCTAACAACTACAATTTGAGAGGACTGAATTGTCGTCTAACTTTGAAAAGCTGTACAGAAACACAAATAAATTGTTGCAAATTTGAAACAAGCTTGAATTACACTTCTATGAAAGTACTGCTCATTTGATGGGCTCAGATATAATGGTCTAACAAGATCACCAGTTCTTACAAGGTTTTTAGGTCTCTAATATTCTTTTGAGAATAGATTCTTTTAAAAGTATTTTCCCTTAACGCATCTTTGTGAACTGCTGTCCTATCTCTCTAGCAATTTCATGAGAAGCAAACTGAGTGCTAAAGAAGATATGCCAACTCCTTACAGCTTCTTTCATAAGCAGGAGTAAGCAGCAGCGCACATTTCAAAAATGTTTTCATGTGATGGAAAACTTTATGGAGTCCTTGAAATATAAAATTAAAAATGTATATCACATACATCACACCATGATTATTGTTAAAATACATATGAATTATCAGTGATTTCTCCAACCAACTAAGTTTTGCGAGCATTATAACAAGTAACTGACGGTCATCTATTTGACCAATAGTGCTGGACACATAGGTAAATAAATACAGGTTTCAAGCTAGGTTGACAAGAAACACGAAACTACATCACGATTCAGTTGCCGATTCAGCCCGCTTAGCGTGAGAGACCCCCCTCTGCTGTTCTTGGTCCTGGAATCCTGTACACAGCGTCTTTACATCCATTATGCGCATGCACGCTTATTTCAAGGAGGTCATGGCTAAGTAACTGCGACATGGGCAGTTAATCATGTTTAAACTAAATCACAAGAAAGAACACATCTTTTTGACCCTATAAAATGCTTTATTTGGAATAAGAACTGAGAAAACATTCGGGGAAAATCATTGCTGCTTTGGGAACCCCTCCCCTGATCGAGCC
>JBBMFX010333345.1:2078-18691 GCA_037832545.1 Rhabdalestes septentrionalis
TGTGTGGTGCTTTTGAGTGTCCAGCACGGTGCATCAGTTAGTTGGTGCATCAGCTGTTTAGACGTAACCCAAGATTTTTTATGTAATTTATAATAATAATTATAATAATAATAATAATAATAATAATAATAATAATAATACATTATTTATATGCTTAAATACATCTTAATGTGTTGTTGTAATGGTTGTTATTATTATTAATCAAAATAACTAACAACAATAATAAATATTGCTACTAATAATAATTAATGATAACAATAGTAATAGTAATAGTAGTATTACTAGTAATATTGCTATTGTTCAGTCTGCTACTGTTCAAAATATTTAATTTTTTTTGCGTGTTCCTGTGGGTTAATCCTGTATGTGTTTTTTCTTACTGAAAACGGATTACGAGAGATTGATTTTTCATTAGTTTTTATTATTATTACGTCTACTACTACTACGACTGCTGCTACTGGTAAACCATTTTAAATGGATGTTAACAGCTGTAAAATGTTGGGTTCTGAGGGTTAATCTAGTTTAAAAGTTTACTTGGTAAATGAGGTTAAAAGCTGCAAAAAAAACTCTGTCTTTATGAATGTTAATCTAGTTAGAGAGTTTAAAAGCTAAATAAATAAAAAAGTTTATTATGAGTTCAATGTACAAGAGGGGCGCTGAGGGTGTAGTGGAGTGGAGGAGCCGCTAGGGGGTGATGGAATTGAAAGAGGATCTATTGTACGCATGGAACCGACATGGCGGCGTCCTTGAGTAGAAACCGAATCTTGTTAACAGTGAGTCAGTTTGAACTTAAAATTCGGTTAAAATGAAAAAATTTGATGTTTAGCTGCGTCATGTAAACGTGTGGTCTTTAATTTAATCGGCTTTCTGAACCTGAAATTGGTCCTCTGTGGAATAACTGTGTTTTGATAAATTATTTTTTCTTTAACTCCTTTTACAAAATAAATTTTATTAAAAGTAATATCACTGCCAACAGTCAAAGTAATACAAATACTACACATATGACATCGTCGTCACTTTAAGTGTACGTATACGTGGTTTATGTAAGTATACGTGGTTAATACGTGTGTTTTCCCCTCTGCAGACTGTGTGTAGGCTATGGAGTCCTGCAGAGAGGGGTCTCCACTCCACTGCTGTGTGCTGTAAGGTGGGTTCTAAAACTTCACAGCTGTGTAGACGTCTTTAGATACCCATATAAATGTGCCTTTAAAACTTTTGCACAGTACAGTGTGTGTGTGTGTGTGTGTGTGTGTATGTATAATTAACGATAACTATAATATATATATAGCATACATATAAGCTATAATGTGCATCAGTGTTAATGTTTGTGTCATTTCAGAATCGTGCCGCCCGTGTTCGTGTGGGTAAAGGTGACAAACCAGTGACATATGAACAGGCGATGCCCCCCCACCAGATTGCTCACAGGAAGGGTTGGCTCTCCCATCATACAAGCAAGTGTCTTTCTTTTATTTTCACTACTCACGCAGAATAAAAAGTAAATCCTCTGGTTCACTTGCATGACTTTTTTTTTTTTAAGACTTTTTCTGGCTCACACTGAATTCATTTTCACCCCTAGGGATTTGCTTATCTCTTTTGTGTATAACACTGAAAGTGAGGATGCCCATACCAGCGGTATCTCATGAATGTGCACATATTAAGAATGTTAGATTTTATGTAAAGTGTATATTTAACAACCACATGAATATAATCCCTAGTGACAAAATTTAATGGGTATGAAACATGGGCTTTCTTCAGGCAATCTCACTGGAGAAGAAGGTGCTGCAGAAAGGACCGTAGAAGATCTGTTCATCCGTCGCTTCATATATGGCACGTTTCATGGCTGTCTGGCGAATGAACTGGTTATTAAGCGCAGAGGCAACCTCCTGATCATCTGTGCAGTGATGCTACAGAAGCTCCTTCCCCATAAGTATTATTTTTTGGTTGGCTACACTGAGGAGTTGCTCTCGCATTTCTACAAGTGTCCTGTGAAGATGGAGATCCAGACAATAGGGGAGAAAACTGTCTATAAGTATCTCTAAGAGCCTCTGATGAATCTCTGAAACTTGTAGTAGTCTTGTGTACACATTGCTTTATTTCACTCTCAGTTCCATGTATATTGGTCAGGATAACATTTAAAACATCTATTAATGTAAAAAATATATTATCACAAGCAATATGGTTTTTTTTTTGTGCTGTGTAAACATTCTAGATTCTCAAACAAAATAAAATAAGTAATTGTGCCCAAAACAAATTATAAAAAGTATAAATGGATTAACTGGTTGTAGGCCAGTTTACATTGAATGTTACATTGTTTTCATGGGCCCCATTTTTTGTAAAAATAATGTATATTTAAGGACATGCACACAGTTTTCCCTATTATAATAAGAGCAGAAAATAAACACCAAACCCCAGTTTACAGTTTCTTAGGACTTTAATGTTTGAATTTGCATATATTTTGTTTCTTAAAAATAGGGTCCCATTGCACAGGGTGACCATATAAGCTGAAAACATCAATTCACATTTAATAATTACCTGAAATTAAAGGTTCCCATCATGCGAAAAGGCACATTCAATGCTTCAGTGCAAAAGACAAGGCACATAATTACATCGTAAAATAAGACTTTGGCTGAAAGAGACAACTCTCTTTTAAATATCCATTATTCCCTTCAAAACAGACAGAAATGCTTACAAATACAATAAAAGGTACTGGAGTGTTTTCTGAAATACCTGTGCTGGATTATCTGCTGCAAATATACAAAGGAGGAAAGGACCATAGATGTGCACTAGATGTGATGAATTTACACCATTAAAGTAACAGTTAACAGAAAGCTGGGAATATAAAAATGTTAAAGGCTCTCAACTATTTCACAGTTCATAGGAGTTGGTGCAGTGTATGTTTAATCCTCCATCAAGTATAAAAGTGCGTATGACTATAAATTTGGACAAAATCGAGCTGAAAACAAGTAATCCCTTGTCTGGTCCAGCTAAAGGTCTCAAGATCATGTCTGTCAGTAAAACGCATGACTATTGATATTACATCTCCACACTACAGATACATTAATAATTTAAGGGAGTGATTCATTTTAGATGTGAAGTAACTGGGAATCTGAATGGTACATTTAGTCTATTGTTTGTAGTTCTTCGAACTATTCTCTGAACCAGTTACCCTTCACCAGGAGATGGGATGTAGGGGGCAGAGGAATACTCCATACAGCCTGCTAGTCCATCATGGAGCAGGTACACAAACACTCACCAACACTTGCACCTCTGCTAAATTTGACATGTGGGTCTTCAGATTAAGGGAGGAAAATGGATAACCCAGTGGAACCCCCACATACAGAACGGACCAGGAATCGGATCTGTGAAGCGAGAGCGCTAACCACTATACCACTATGCTGGAATGGAAATTAATGTTTTTTGAAAAATAATATCCTTGCATATTCATGACTGAATGAGGACAAGTCTCAGACAAATACACTTGTAAATATCCTGAGTCTTGCATCTGTGTTACTGTATTAAAGAGGACAATTTTGATGGTATGGTTTATGGTATCTGGAATTAATGCATGTATGTTTAAAACTGCCATTATGTAGTAACTGACTCAACTTGACTACAAGGCAAGTAATAAAATGTAATAAAACATTTAGTATAACTGAAAATAAATCTATTTGAAGTGTAGCAGCAAATGCTGTATAAACACATCATGGCCAATTTTCATACAGCGAATAATAATAATAATATTTGGCCACTGATCTTCTGATAGACATTAAAGAAAACATACTGAAAACGACAGGCTCTCACACTTTAGGTGGACCAGAAATTTGGGTGTTTTCCAGCACCTGACAGTGATTTTATGGGTGTTCCTTGAGGTCTCGACAGCTCTTGCCTGCACAAGACTGAAGCTTGATGAGCCGTTGGTTCATGGTCTGCAGAAGCGCAGGGTCCACCTTCTTCACAATGTTCTCCAGCTGGTGAGGGTCAGCTGTCAAATTGTAGACCTCCACAAATGCCTGGCAGGAGTTCAGGAACAAGACAATCTCAGACTGAGGTTGATACTTAAATTCAAAACCATAGCTTTATATTCAATACACAATATGAATATGAGAACAAGGAAATAAAATATTGTTTGAAATATCATCACAATGATTATAGAGGTCCAAGTAAAGGCACAGCCCATAAGGCCAACACCATTAAAGTGCTGGGTGGCCTTGTTAGGGCGTTGACCCTGCAATCAGAAATGTTGTGTTTTTTAATCCTAACACTGTGAGTGTCATCACTGATCATGATAACATCCCCACACACTGCTCCCCGGGCGCCCCTCGTTGGCCGCAGCCCCTTGCTTCACCTGATGAATGGGTAAAATACATAGAGAATTTCATGTTGTTCACGTCCTGTGGTGTGTTCATGCGTGAATATAAGGGTTAATAAATTACATTTCGTTACAATTAATCAATTCAGGTGCCAAAGGACAAAATGGCAAAATGCTGGGCTGCAGTGCCACATTGAGGCCGACCGCTGCCCCAGTTTATTGGATGGTAAAGCACTCTACAGATGTGGCATTCCAATTTAATCAAAATCGGACAATGTAAAGCCTGTCAAATGCCGGCTCAGACCTGAGCGGCTGTTTTAGGAGAGATTTTAGAAGGCAAAATAATAATAAAACAAATAAGTAGAAGAACAACAACCAATGTAGAAACTGCAAAATTGACAGTGATTGGAAGCAGCTGTTGGAGACCAACACTTTTGCTAAGACAGCAACAATAAGTGTATGTGCACACTGACCAGTCATTTCATTGGGTTTGCAGCGGATGACATTTACATTTCACATTTACATTTACAGCATTTAGCAGATGCCTTAATCCAAAACGACTTTCACTCTAAACTATAGGGGACGGTCTCCCTGGAGCAACTTTTAAGGGTCTTGCTCAGGAACCCAGTGGTGGTGCTGAAGGTAGGATTCGAACACATGACCTCATGGTCCATAGGTCCTATCTACTGAGCTAACTCCACCTGATGACCAGGTGGTTAGGGAGTGAAAATCCAAGGAATATTATTGGCATCACTGAGGTCCCATCCACGCACACAAACTGAATTTCACTTGCCTTGTAATTGTCCATTTTATCAGTTCCAATTCAAAACACTTCTAAAACCTTGCTATTCTTCTCCACATTTGTTTAAATATCTGCACTTCTGTTGTACTTTCAATCTTGTTTATTAATTTTCTAAGTATTCAATTCTTAGCTCGGTGTATGATAATGAGTTACAGAAATAAACTTGACTTTGTAGTTTACAATTATAAACAATTTGGTTTTCTGCATCATTTGCTATCCCCATTCAGTGTGGATTATTCTTGCAACACAGTTAATGTACGTGTGCACAGCAGTGCTAATGGAGTTCCGAAACACCTAAGGATCATTACAAGACTGAGAATTGACCACACACTATTTTTTCTAATCCAAGAACGCACAAATTATATTTAGGCATAAGTCCCTGTTATGGACAGTCCAGCAACTTCTCAACTGCAGTAAAATGCTTCTGAAACCAGCATCCCTGGTTTCAGAAGCACCCCATGTATACATGCACATATTTTCCATATCCATTACTTTATATTTTATTACCAGCTTACCTAGCAATTTTCTGGCATTGTTTTACCTTAATTGTGGGTTGAAAGGAGATACTACAGCTGCTAGAAAAATGAAATTATGTGTTTAAAACCTGTAATAACTCAATCTGACAACAAGGCCAGTAATAAAAAGTAATAAACGGTTTCCTGTTTTATAAAGTATTTGTAGTACCAACACTGCCTACAGCAAAAGTGTAAAAAAAAAAGTGTACATTTTCCATTGTGTCATACATGAACACACCACAGCAAGTGTGAACAGCACAAAATTCTTCTCTGCATTTAACCCATTCACCAAGTGAAGCAGCATGCAGCCAGGAACACAACTCCCTGGGAGCAGGGTGTGGGGATTGTTTCTTGATCAAATGTACCTCAGTGGTGTCACTGGCAGTCCTGAAATCTGCACACATGTTCATCCGATGCAGGGGCAACTCCCTAGCCTCCAGGGCAATGGCCCCCACTACAATGTATTTCTTATTTTCCAGCAGATCTATTTAAATATTTTATATTGCATTACTTATATATATGCAGTTCACAAATGTGACTTATGGACACATTACTTTCATTGTAATGTTGACCCTGTGCTTACATACATTTGACTACAATCTAATCTAAAACCCCTGCCCTCTGTGGACTTAATAAACAACACTGATTGTAAAACGTCACTAATTCACTTAAAAAAGAGGAGGGTTAAACCTTACATTGCTTTAAAGTTCATAAATTTGATTCGCCACAGAAAAATGCCCTCACCTCATTATCAGCGAACTCGCAGTACTGCAGATTGTTGTCCTTGAGAGTTCTGACACAGGCGTATGTATTGTTGAAGGCGTCCTCACAAACACAGTCTGGGAAGCAGTTCTGCAAAATCAAAAGTAAAGGTAAGAACTGAGGACATTGCACCAGTTTATGTACACAGATGGTAACGTCCCCATACACTGCACTGTGTGCTGTGGTGTGTTCAGGCGTGACTATAAGGGGCCACTTTACTTTCCTACTCGCCAAGTGTGTAAAGCTAGTTATTTTGTTGTCTTCCAAAGGGGTTGTTATCTATAACTATGTTGCAAATATAAAAATAATAAACATAAATGAAAGTTCGATAGGTACTTACAGCCAGTCCTGGACCCAGTTTGGGGCAGTAAGGATCTGTAGGGAGGTGACCTTCACCTGTGTACTCCACCAAAAAGTAAGGACGAGCAGTGCCATTGCGTTTTGAAGGAACCTACAAGGAGAATGATGGCATTATTTACGGAGAGGGATTAAACAGGGATAACCAAACCTGGTGCTGGAAGTGGCAGATTTCTTGGATCAAAACTGAGCATCCCTGATTTACAATGTTTATTTAAACCAATGGTCCAGTGGTGTCATTGCACTTTGAAGGACCCTTCGAGGAGAATGATGGCAAAATCATCCTTGTAATTTACAGAAATAAATAAGACTATCTTATTTTTTTTTTTTACCAAATCATTCTTCCAATTTGCTCTTATTTTGCCCAGACCAGATGAACACCAAACCAACTTTGTGTTAAATTTGGACACTGTTCAAAGTTTGTATTTCATGTACATTGCAATATCAATATAGGGTAAACTCTAATGACTGGACCCAGATTAAGTTTAGTCCTAAAATGGCTTTTCAATAGGAAAGCACCACTGATTTGACAATTTGCATCTGGCTTAATCCAAGTCCATGAAACCAGGTATAAGACCATGAAACCAAACTATTATATAGAAGACTTTCTGCCAGATTAAGTATTCGGCTATTATGTCTTCTTTTTAACTCAGTTTCAGCAACAAAATTAGTAGACTTTGCTTTTGTCACTACAAGCCAAATTAAGTGAAGAAGACCATCATGGGGCTGAAAGATTTGTTAAATTAATTACTGAACATTAAAAAAATGTTTGCTGAACAAAGAAAGTGACTAGGGACAAAAGACTGCTCTTTTCTATTTAAAAAAACCTTTGAGCCAACAGCCTCAACCACAAGAGATCAGGAAGACAAGTGGTTAAGTTAAACTCGGAGGGTAAAACCACACACACAAACCACAGAGGCAATATGTAAAGAACATCTATTAAAACTAAAGCATGTTTACTACTGCAGTATAATGCTAGGACTATTAACACAAAGGGTTCTACACAGTATCAAACTTGACCAATAGTGAAACCCTTTGAGTGCCATACAGAAACACAAACAATTCTTTCATCATAGATAACCATTTAAGAGAGACTGAAATTAAATAAAAAATTAAACTGTCAATGACAAAATACCCACACACATTACAGCACTTCCAGGTAACAGAGCACCTGACCACATCTGGTTTAATCTTTGCAAAAGCTCATGTGTAGTAAAATGGCTTGAGCACTGCTGGACACAACACCAAAACCAGTGTTGGGCAGGTAGCTTTAAAAAAGTAATTAGTTATAGTTACTTGTTACTTCTCACAAATAGTAACTGCGTTAGAAACTGAGTTACATCATTATAAAAGTAACTAATTACCAGGCAAAGTAATAATTGCGTTACTTAAAAAAAATCTCATTAAATATAACTATTAAATAAATATAAAACATTGTACACTAATCACCAACGCAGAGAGATGCTTTTTTTTCCTGGGCATAAGTTGCACGTCACAAACGTTTTTGCTTTTAACCTCAGTGAGGGAAAAGAAGTGCTTAAACTTCCAGTTTTCAGAAGCTGCCTTTGACCAGAGCGGTAGAGAAAACTCTCTCTCTCTACGGCTCTGCCTTTGACTGACTGTGTGTGTGCTCGTGTGTGACGACCCGTGCTACTCTGCCTCTGATTGGCTAACCATGGAGATTTACTCAATCTAAGCCAATCATCGCATTCTCAGCTGGTTTTATGTCCCGCCTCGGCCCCGAACACACACACATTGCTGAGAGAGACGCTGCTCTCATGAAAATCGCTTCAGTGTTCTCAGTTATAGTAACGCGCATTTTATTGTCAGTAACGGTTACGCCGTTGTAACGGGGGAAACAGTAATTGGTTTGATTACTCATTACTGAAAAAAGTATCGCTGTTAGTAATGGCGTTTATTTATCGCGCCGTTATTCCCATCACTGACCAAAACACAGCCAATTTGCACCAAAGGGTAGGGATGGGAACTACTAGGATTTTACTGGCATTGATACTGATATTGTTTACTGAATTAGATACTTGTCATGTGTTTAAACTGAATTTCCTATATACATACTTATTTACCAAAAATAAGGACCCCGTTGAATTAGTACAATTACACAATTTCAGTATGTTGAGCAGGGATGATTATCTTCTGAATGAACATTTGAATTCAAGCCACCAGCTGAAATTCTGTCACTGTCCAAACACCATTTTGCACTTATGGTATATACAAATAATTTAAGTGATTGCAGTGCATCATATTGTGGAAAATCATACTGTCCACTCACTAGCTGTGGTAGAAAAGATTGCCCATCCATATTCAAGCTGGACACATTGACCCCAGCAATATCCAAGATAGTCAAAGGCAGGTCAACATTCAGCACCGGGTCCTAGAAGACAAGAAACCAAATATGAGGAAATTCAGTGTAAACAGGCTATCAGGTTTCTTTGTTAGTAGAGACCCAAAGCTAACCTGCACAGTTTGTTTGGGCTTTATTCCAGGCCCACGGACCAAAAGTGGTACACAAATGTCGAACTCGTATAGCTGCCTTTTGTCTGTGGGGAGAGAGAACTGACCTGGAACAGAGAATTAAAAGAGGTAGTAGCACTAGTGCCGGCAGTTATAAAACACAGTTTTGAGGAACAGGGAGACACAGCTGTACCTGTGTGGTAGCCATTGTCAGATGTGAAGAAAATGTAGGTGTTGTTCAGCTCTTTTATGTCTTCCAGTTTCTTCACCAGCTTTTCCACCATGTCATCCACAGACAGAAGTGTTTGCCACCTCCACGTGTATCAGAACACACAGTAAATACACTATTGCAGTACATAAGTATGTGTATATGCACACACATATATGCATTTATTTGTATGTGTGTGGCAGAGATCCAGAGAGAGTGGAATGAGGGATTCCAATCTGCTGGTGCATCTTCTCCTGACACATTTTGCTCCCCAGTAGACTTTGCATTCATAATCATTGATAAAACTTGGGCTGATGTCTTCAATTTTTGGAATTCCTGTTTTGTGAGTTTTATGAGCTGGAAGCCCAATTTATGTACAAATAAAAAACTAAGTACTTTAAATGTGGGGCCTAAATTTATAATCTCTGAAACATTGACATTTTGAATGGAACTGTGGAAATAAAGAAACTTTTCCATGATAATCTAGTTCATTGGAAAGTCTGTGTGTGTATATATTTTATATCTATATATATATATTATATATATATATATAAAATGCATGTGTGTGCGCATAGGACCCAGTATGACTTACTGTGAGCTATAAAAATGGCTGCAAACTTTAAAAATACAGTGACTGGTGTTAAAAGAGCAGTTGTAAGTAGGACTGATCTCAGATAATAATCCCTGATATTCATGACTGTCCTTGCCACAAATATTAATTCAGATCCTGTTATCTTCAAACAGTCACTTGCAGCGTACATATACAATGTTTCTTCTGGCACACTGTATGTTCAACAGAGTTTTGTTAATTTTTACAGCTCTTAGTGTCTTCTAAACCATGTTGACAAGCTTGTGCTATGTTAACGAATAACTGGACGCTATGTGACCAGGCTTTGGGAATGTAATTACAGAAGCAATTAGGGCAAGTTCCTTCTTCTATTCGCGGTTAGACTTTTTGCCCGACTATTCCTCTGTGGAGAAATTCTGTCAAATTCTAAACTTCCAGTCTACACCACATTTGTAAGAACATGAAACAGACCTAGTTTACTATTTGATAAACTGTTTTGGTGTGTTTTGCAGTAACAGTATCACAGAGCAGATGGCCAAAACCTGTTATGGAAACAAATTTACCTTTTACGGAAAGCATTGTCAAGATAATCGATGGAGGTGTTTGACATGGGGTTGGGAGGCTGACGCAGAAGCCAGTGTTTATCCTGAAACAGGCACAAAAACCACAGAGTAATGATAATGTACACAGTCGCCCTCATGCAAAACTTTAAGAAGTAAACAAATATAATTAGAGTTTAGAAAATTTGCCCAGTTATATTTTTTCAAAGTGGTGATGATGGAAACCAGGCATCCCAAACACCACTATACGCCCTCACAAATATTACATAAAATGATGAACTGAAGCTGGACACATTGTCTTAGATGAGGACTGAAATGAGGCTTGGGGCTTAAATGCTTTTTCAAAACAAAGAGAGGTGATTATACAACCAGTCATTCTACTAACAAATGGATAATTTTGCATTGTTAAGAGAAACCTTTATTATTAGCACGACTGGAATAACTGTCATTATATTGGTCACTACTAATGCATAGAAATCCGTAAAGAAATTTCTCTTTGTTGCACCATTTTGCATCAGGATTTAGGTTACATCAACAATTACATGAAGCAGACTATTTGAAAAACAGGTGGAACTCCCCTTTAAACAATTCCATTACCTTGCCAGGTTTGTTAAAGCTGCCATCACGTGGGGCTTTAACATCAACAAAGTTCTTCAGATACTGAGGGGCTGCGGTCCAGGGGGAGTGAGGGGCAGGTGGACACAGCATCATGAAGAAGGGGAACTGGGGGCTTCGCTGGTCCAGAAAGCTCAGCGACCTGTTCAGCTGTAGCACAGAAGAAACAGATGCTTCAAAACTGAAGAAATATTAACGGTACAAAAAAAAAATGCATGAGTTACACACTCATTGTCAATTTAGAGGAAATCAGGTTTAAAATGGGAGCCTCGTCCTACCCCTCTACAAAACTTCTCGGATCAAGAACTTCAGATTTTCACTTTTCAATACTAACAGATTCTTCAACAATATCATCAACAGGCCTCAGGTTACATAATAACAGCCTGGAATTATCAACGTTCCTCAGAGCCTGAAAGAAGTTACAGAGAGCCCTCGGACACAAGAGCATGCAAGACTGCACGTGGAAACAAAGCTCAGCAGTTTCGCAAGGAACTGATCACATGCAACATCATGACTGTGTCATGATTTAACATGCAAGGAAAACAGCTGACAAGCAGAGTTTGACGGTTTCCAAAAACAGCACGACAGGTTTTGTGTGCTTTTGGGGTTGTTTTTTTGACCAGGAAGTGTGTGCCACCTGCATATCAACATTCCAAATACTTTTACTGTTAAAATTATAAAGGCAACCAGGCATATCAAATAACTGATTCAGACTTTCTGTTTTTAATTTTAGGGCGCATTGTTCAGGTTCACACGTACTTTCCCTTGCATTTAACCAAATTTAAATGAGCTGCTTCCTAACCCTAATACCAAAATCTCAATCTAACCCCAACCCTAACCTAAATTAGATCTAAATAGACTTTTGGCGTTTCTTTCAAATTTATCTTTATCCATAGTCATAGGCGGTTCTACACGGGGGTCAGGGGGGAGCCAGGGCCCCCCTAGAATTACTCCTTATGGTCCCACTGCACTGAACAGCCAAAGATTTAAATATAAATATATATTTCAATACAAATAGATCACGGCATGCGCTGTCTCTTATTCCATTTCAAATCTCTTATTCCATTTCAACCATGTGGTACTACAAGAACACCAAGGCCCTGAAGGTTTCTTTCTTTGCATTCATCATTTGCACATGTTGCACTCATGACTAGTTCATTCTAACTAACTTACGATCAAGTCTGTGAGGTAGTCCTTTTCATAGTTGTCTCCATGAACTTCTGCTTTTCCATTCACAGAGAGAGTGTAGTTGTAATACTGGGAGTTCCCCACCTGCAGAAACAAACAGGTGACCAAACAAAAGCCTAGATCTCAGAAAACAGAATACACTGTGACAAAGGCTGAAGAAATCCCTCCTTGACATTGTGTCATTTCCAGATCAATTGGATTGAATCCGTTTTCTGGTGAAAAACTTAAACAAGTCCTTGCTTAGATCACATGGTAAATCCCTTCAGGCTCTTTATGACGGTGCTTGTAAAACCGGTATCATGGGTCATACAATTCTGTTGCTATTGCTTATCAGTGCACATTGGAACTTCTAGGGGCTACAGGTGGACAAAAAAAAAGCCTTTCATGGTTAAGCAGCACCAGCCATTGCAATTAACTGACAACTGAGCACATGACCCACCAGCGCATGCCACTGGTCCCAGCCAGGAGGAACATATGCCACACCTCCAGCTTCCTTTGATCCATACTGAAATTACAGCAGAACAGTATATACAGTAAATGAATGAAAGTCAGAAGACTTACTGAAGATAAACATTTGTAACTTTTTTTTTACATACATTATTGATTACCCTGAGCTCCACAAGATATACAATACCATATTTTTTGTAAACAAAATATTGTTAAATTACCATTATCAAACCTCTCTGTGATCAGGCTGTAATCAGGCTAATTAATCAGGCTGCATTTATTGTAACTTACTGTTACTACATATATACATATACACAAACACACAAACTGATTTTGACA
Source organism: Rhabdalestes septentrionalis (assembly GCA_037832545.1). Classification (NCBI taxonomy): domain Eukaryota; kingdom Metazoa; phylum Chordata; class Actinopteri; order Characiformes; family Alestidae; genus Rhabdalestes; species Rhabdalestes septentrionalis. Next base: position 15,218 of record JBBMFX010333345.1, read on the forward strand.
TGTCTTCACTGCACACTTGATAAGTAGCACAGTTGATTAGTATCCATATCACTGACAAACAAGGTGGCCTCATATGCAAATCATTTGCATGACAAACAGATATGAACTGATGCAGATATGAGCCAGCAAAAAGACAAACTCACTCAGGAGTATTGCTTATCCTGCAGGGATTATTGTTGCCACTGATAATATTGGTGCTATTGATAAAATTAATCATTTAATTGACTTTAACCATCTGATAGGATGATCAAATATTTTGCTCTAATATACAAAAACATGAGGTGAATGTAATCATTTAAAAGAAAGTCACTTGTGACGCTTTAACAATTCAATTGGACTGTGAGCACATTAATAAGACCAGACACGGAGGGGAAAAACCAGACCTGATTTAAGTATTTCCCTCCAAAGAAGGTCTGATAAAGCTCCTTGCTGAGGTAGACGGGGAAGGCTTGGTTCTCGGGCCCAGTCTGCCAGGCTTTGCTGCTGCAGTTGCCGGAGAGTGAGTTGTTTCGGACCATGTGGTTGTGCGGATACTTCCCAGAGAGGATGCTGCTCCGGCTGGGACAGCAGAGGGGCGTTGCTGTGTACTGGACCCCAGGGAGGGAGAAGATAGGTTCATTAATTAATTCATCAGAAGATCAGTTGGCAAACATTTTCACTTTGGATGTTCTGCTTTCTGTAACCAACAGCATCCCCAAAGCCACTGCAGAACTCTCTTCACATTTTCACTCACCGCGTTAGAGAAAGTGACACCAGCATCTCCAATAAGTGCTTTGGTTTTCTTCATGGGAGTCTGTAGAGAGATTACAGTAGGAAATTATGAATCTACACTGGAAAACAATGTCCAAAAATGTGTATATATATATCTAAATGTAGGGTGTGCAGGGTATGCAGGGTTATTGCATTCAAGAACCAGCTGATAGAGTTATTTTTAGGTCAACAAACTTTAAAATGGCACTAAGTTCTCTTTCTGGTAGTGATTTGATTGCAAACAGAGATTTTGGAGAGGAACTCTTAAAATGAACTGCCTGAAACTCAAATATTACACTACTTACCAATGGTCATGAATTGTGATGTGTGTGTGTGTGTCTGTGTGTGTGTGTATGTAGTTTATGACATCCTGAAGCCGGTTTGTTCACAACTCCCCAGTCGATCGGACCACGAAACCATGACTAAACCACACTAAGTTCACCATGACGTGTCTGGGTTCATTTGACGTGTTCACGACTCAAAAAATAGTGTGAAAATACCCTTAACCCTAATTAGGTCTGCGAGAAAGGAAATAGGACTCCACATTTCATAGAAGATCCACAGTAGTATTGCATTATAAACAAAGTATTGGTGGTGGAGAGGATCTGTGTGTGTCTTCAATCACTACTATTCAGTTAATGAGGAGAACGAGAAAGTTGGATCCAAATTAACTACATTTCAACTGTGCTATGACAACAGAATTAAGTTGGTTTTGTGGCAAAATTCATCCTACCAAATGAGGCCAAGTTACCACAATATCTGGTTAGAAAGAACCTTGATTCCACCAGCAACCAAACAATTTAATCTCAGGCAAAGAGTTAGGGGGCACCCTGTTTAACAACTCAGTGAAATTTAAATTTGTGCTCCCATTATACACACAGGATGGTAAATGTTCACCTAATGCACAACATTTAAACAACTGAGTTTGTCTTTCTAAAATAAAACCCTGGGGATCCATTCTAAAAAGGGGTGTCCTGGCTGTAATAAGCATTTATTGAACCACAGGCCCAGAGGTGCCACAGTCTGTCGAATCTGAAGGAGTTTGTGAAGATCCACAGATGGAAAAAAACACTAAAACTAACAAAAAAGGTGACCGATGTGAAACTGTGACTCCAGAGTGACCCCAACTTGCCTCATATTTCCTACTGTGAAGTTTCTTCCAAACGTTTGGAATAACCTACTGATACAATGGGTTTTCCCTTCATTAAAACAATGTTCCTGATTTTGGAAAAGCTTTGGATTCAACAATAGCACTTTACCTTAGAACAATACTGCTTGTGAATAACTCAAAGATAAAATAAGAAAATTCAGAAGATGGAAGAAACATCACATTATACTTTACAGTGCTTTAATAAACTGTTTTATGGAAGAAAATAAAAGTTTAAAAAATTGGTTTAAGAACAGTGGTTCCCAAACTAGTCCTAGAGAAGCCCCTTTCCAGCACATTTTAAGTTTTACACATTCACTTAACCTCAACAGCAGGTGGGAACCGAACTGAGTAGTTAGAGGAGATGGGACATGGGGTCATTCGGGACCAGTTTAGGATCCACTAGTTAAGAATAATAAGACATCAAAACCAGAGATTTAAAAGGGGCATGAACTTCCCATTGTTCTAAATAGACCTTCAGTGTTTCAATGGACTGAAATTCACACATCAATAATATTTACATTTGCCCTTAAGCAAAAACCTTTAGAATAACCACAGAGACACGCTAGATCAGGTGTGTCCTGGTCTATGAGACTAACAGGACCCTTCTTATTTTCCAACTCACCAGCCCACCGAGCTCCACGTCCAGGTCGTCTGTGAGGATGAGGATAATGTTGCTGCTCTTGAGAGATTCGCCCCATCTGAGGCTGCAGGTGACAAAGACCAGGAGCAGCAGACACCCAGCAGACTTATTCCCTCTCCCAGGAGCAGCCATGATTCCAGCAGCAGGACTGTCTAGAGAGTAGTGGGGAGAATGGAGAGAAAGAATTCAGAAGCAGCCCGTGGTCACGGTGGGACGGTGTGACTGGAGTTTGAGGAAGCAACTCTATGGTCATATGACCAAGTTTTTTTTTAAAGACAGACTTTAACCCCACCGAGAACACCGCGTGAGGATGTAGAATCGAAACGTTTCACAAAACAAGCCTTTTTACATTACTTATTTAATGACGCAGGTGACTACATACGGGTAACTGACAGCAGCACAATGTAAACAAACACCTGGCCTCGAGTGCATAAAGTTATTGAAAGAAACCATAGACATGACCGGCATTTTCCACACACTGACTTGTGAACCTGTTTCTTTTTCACTCTCCTTCCTGACTGGTGGGTTGACATGCAGGAAAAGAGCAGGAGGGTTATCTTTATCTTAGCACATTTAGCTAAACGAGGCTAAACTGTCAGTGACGAATTTTCAAACGTGAAAATGAACTCAAAAGATATTCTAGAGATTATTCCCACATAAATGAATAACGTTTAAATATTACAAAATAGATACTTTTAATTAGCGACTATTAAACTACCCAGATTCGCATTTCGTTGTGTGTTGGTTAACATCAGCAGAAAAATTAGTTTTCACTATAAATACTGGGGGTCCACCTCAAATGCCTCCTCACTCGTTATGTAGGGGACTACGTAGGTAAGGAAATAACAAATTCAAAACCGAAACAGTGCATTAAAATCGGACAGTAAACGATTTCTACACCAGCCAAAGCTCCCTGTGTAACTTTTGCCACACT
>JBBMFX010333454.1:0-18687 GCA_037832545.1 Rhabdalestes septentrionalis
ATATTTAGAGTCCTGAATAGATTTTGCTTGCTTTTGTGCAACACAGAATATTTTCCTGTATATGAAGAGCATCATGAGGCCTGGAAGATAGAATGAAAGAACAGAGGAAGCAGTGCTGGAGGCTGCACTCTGAAACAAAAAACAGCCTCCTTCACATGCAATGTTCTCATAGTAAAAATCTTCAATGCCCAGAATGTTGAGCCCCAAAAATATTATTCCAAATCCAGCTACTATAGAAATGCTCCAGCAGACAGAAATCATGATCATTGTGGCAAAGGGGGTGATTTTAATGTGATACAGCAGGGGGTGACACACAGCAAAGTATCTGTCAATAGATATGAAACACAAATTTATAATTGATGCAGTGCACAATGTGATAGCAATGCTGCTGTGAATTTTACAGAATAATGTACCCAAATACCAGCAGTTCTCAACTGAGCGTATCATTGTAGCAGGCATAAGAGTGCTACCCAGCAGAAGATCAGTCACAGCCAGTGAGAGAGTGAGGAAGTTAGTTGGTGTATGCAGCTGTTTAAAATGGACAACGGTTAGGATAACAAAGAGGTTGCCAAATACTGTCAAAATTACCACTGAACTGAAGAGCAAGTAAAGTGATATTCTCAAGTGCAGTGGATATACAAACTTTGGACAAGATCCATTTACAAATTCATAGCAAAGAGGGGTGATGTCTGCTGTCTGAGCTTGGCTTGTCATGCTGGGATGATTCACAACCATTCCCTACAAGCAGGCTGGCCACAATTGGAGAGAGAGAGAAATGTAGATAGTCAGTAAATGCAGTAGCTTAAAGAGAATTATGGTTCTGATCAGTTTCACCTAAAATAAAGCAAAGTATGATTTCAGAGTATGAGCGATTGCAGAATGCAGGCTTTTTATAATAACAAATGAACTAAAATCATTTAGAAGTTCAAGTATTTTTATAGTAAAATCTAATCATAAAACAGAATCTGCATTATTTTCAAAGATGATAGCCAACACAATCATAAGTTATTATAATCAAGTTTGCTAATGTGAGTTGAAATATAGGACAATTATAGACAAAACATGCACTGTGTAAGATCTCACCTCCGTTTGCACAGTAAAGGGAGTCACACAATCAACCTAATTTATAAAACACTCCCCTTTCAGTCACATGGTCATAGTTATCCCATGATAACACATTGACTGATAAACATGATGTCACTCTTAGAAAAAAGTGTATTAAACTGTTACTAGTGTTACATGTGGTAAACTCAATTAAAATAATTTGATTTAACAAATAACAAGTATCATTGGAATATGAGAAGCTGAACAGATTACTTTTCAAAGCATGAAGAATTAATGCTTAATGAATATGATTCTGAACTTAAGCTGCAGGTTAGTCATGCAGGAAAATTTCTTATGGTGAAACAACCACTCTTCTGAGAAAGAAAATCCATGTTAGGATCAACTAAGCCTTACGTTAGCTAAATAAATAAAAAATGAATAAGATGAGAGGTCATCTCACTGCAATATTGGGTTGCAGGGTGAATCTGATCCTAGCCTATCCTGATATGACAATAAATGTCTCAAGCAGGGATTGAGAAGAACATTGTACACGCTCTGTGTGCAAGGTGAATTGGATCGGATTTCAGGGGAAGACTCCCAGTAGAAATAGCAAACAAAAAACAGTTAAAAAAAAAAAGTTAAAAAAACAAAACAGATATGAGGGCCTAACATAATTCAAAATAAAAACAAAGGATAACGGAGCACAAACTAAACAAGCCATTTTCGATGAACACACCAGCCAACTGACAGATGACACAAACAAACTCAAAACTGGTGTTTTCAGGCATGTCACAGTATGGGTGTACTCACACTAGGCACGGTTGCCTTAAATCTGGCCCAGGTACAATATGTCCCCCCTCCCCACTCCCCCTCTAGCCCGCACTCACATACGGTTTTAGCATCCGCGCCGGAGCGCGCTTATGTCATTATGGTGCGCCAGTTTCAGGGTAAACAGAAGGAGCGGCGCTCTCGCTGAACGCAGTGCAGTCCGTCGCTCTGGTTATTTTGTTGATAGTAATTTTGGGTAATTTGGTCCGCGGGGGTCCACAGCTCTCTCACAGAGTGTTGCTAAACATGTTTATCGCTTTTGTGGCACAAAAATCTTTTTGAGAACGTTGCAAAAACGTGACGTCACGCGTTCTGTTCCGTGCTCCAGCATGGTTAGCGTTCACACTACAAGTGAACCGCACCCGAGTCCAACTGAACCATACCCTGGCACACCTCTTCCAACAGGGCCAGGGTCGGCTAAACGAACTGCGCCCGGGCACGGTTCGGAGCACTCACACTAGACAAATGAACCGCGCTTTGGTGATCAAACGTACTCGGGCACGGTTCAAACTGCCTAGTGTGAGTACACCCTAAGAGTCCAAACACTTAAACAAAGGAAAAGGAAGGGGTAAGTGAACAATTAAACAAAGGCAGGTGAGGGGTAAGTGATGGTATATGAAGAATCCCATGGCCCAACTGGCCACCTCTCACCAGTGTTCATCTTGGCAGGCATACCACACAGCCAGGGTGGCCCACTTGGGTCCCATGGTCCCTTCTTTGAGCAGTCCTCTCTATAGACCCTTCCGTGTTCTCCAGGATGGACCCCTTATGGGGATACCCTCCATGTCTTCCGGGATGTAGCCCCCTACGGGAAGCCCCTCCAAGTCCTCTGGGATGCAGCCCCCTTCAGGGAGCCCCTCCGCATCCTCCAGGATGGAGTTCCCTATGGGGAACCACTGCTGCTGGCTGTAGTGTTTTATTAGTGTCCGCACCCTCTCCTGTGAGCTTGTACATCTGGCGCTGTTGTTTTGCAAGGTGCTGCCGGAGCAGTAATTTGTTCACTGCTATGGGCTTGCTAGGCCGTGTAGCTTCTGTAGGCAGTGGGCTAGGCTGTGTCGATAACGCCTCAAGCGCCAGTGTGAAGTGGGTCCTGGGACCAGAGATGACATCCAATGAGGATTGCTGGTCCTGCATTGGGCTCGCCTAATGGGGCGAGCCTGGGTAGGTTAGTCCCACAGGAAGTCACAGACCTCTTGGGCAGCTGGTCAGCGGGCTGGAGTAGCAGAAATCATGACCCAACTTGCCCCCATTGTCTCCGAATCACGAAACTCCCACCTCACCTAACAGCAAGCCTAAGCGGGAGCTCTTCCACGGCCAAACCAAAGACAAGAGGGTCCATAACAACCTCCGGAGCCAAAGTTGTGGGCTCTCCTCTTCCTCATCCTCGGAACACCCACCACCCAGCAACTCAGTAATGAATAACTGACTCTCTCAGGCCCATAGCCCAGTCTGCTGCACCTTGGATGGCTGGTCCATCTATCATGTAGCTCCATCTCTTGGCAATAAGGGCAGGTGCATAGGCACACTTCCATTTTACTTTAGTTTAATTGCAGGAAAAAGACAGGCATGATGGAATGTCAACTAAATACTAAACACACAAGTCCAAGAACTAAACATCATAACTAAACATCACTTCCTCTGAGCACAACAGCCAGCTGAACACATGGTACAAACCAACTCAAAACTGATGTGCTCATGCATGTCACAATAAGAGTCCAAACACTTGAATATATTAAAAGTACAGCTTCTAGTGGCTTCCAACCATCACACAGAGATATTATTGGTAACATCTGTTGGTTGATATCATGGGTGGATGGAATATACAGAGGAGCTCCTAAGACTGACAAGGCCAATATGGAGATAGGAGAGCCAAAGTGAGAAAATTCCTCACTAGGAGGAGATGGGATCTGCCTTGAAATGCTGAAAGCTAAAGAATATGACTAAGTAGTCTATTTTGTGTGGTAAGTGGGGCTTAGGGAATTGCAGAAGATTAGTGTTTTCCATTTTTATATTAGGTAAAAAAGAGTGCTATAAATTCATTGAGGTATCACACTTTTCAGCCTCCCCTGGGGAAAGATTTCACCTAGGTGCTGGAAAGAAGACTCTGGCTGACCAGCTCCTCATTCTCATTTAGATAATGGAGGACTTGTGGCTAAACCATGTGTTCCATGTATAATGGCAGTGAGAGATCTGTGTGCATTCTAGGTACTTAGTCACGTTCATTGATAATGAATACTCAACTGTACCTTCTGCTATCTGCTATTTAAAGGTGCAGTGACTGCGTGGAGGACTGGGTGGAGGAGGTAACTTCAGGACTACAGCTCTGCTTCTTGCAGATTATGTTATTCTGTTTACTTATAGAATAGTTTACAGTCAAGTGTGAAGTGGTCAGGATGTGGCTGTATATGTGTGTGTGGTCAGGATGTGGCTGTATGTGTGTGTGTGTGTGTGTGTGTGTGTTTGTATTTATATATAATAATATTTGCTGCCTAAACTTTGTACTGTCCAATGGGGACTAAAAAGGTTTATCTTATCTTGTGGTGTGGGGAGAGACCAGTTGTTGTGGGCCTAATTACAGAGCTACCAGTGCCACTATATGTTGGATGTGACTGGCCAGGCTTCTCTGTGCACCAGGCTGCAGCCAAGTGACCCCAATCGTGCACAGAGAGAGATGAAAAGACTGATCAGGCACAGGAATGACAGCTGCAAGCAGATGATAGAATTAGCTCCAGAAGTACAATGTCTGCAGAGTCTGGGAGTGCCTTAAATACATCTCAGGCCACAAGGAACTGAACTTGCAGCTGGTGGAGGTGTGAGGTAGGCAAAAATATTGAATAAATTCTTCAACAGGTCTGCCCCTGGCCCTCCCTCAGTACTGACCTTACTGATGCAATCTCCACTATCTGCTATAGACACCCCCACCTCCAACACAGCTTCACTTCAGACATTTCATACATCCTCTGCATCCCTTGCTCACTGGCCCTCCAACCACAACCTCCAATATGCAATCCCCAGGTTGTGCAGATGGCCTCAGCTCAATGCTTCTTAATTCATGCACAGGTCAACTGTGTGGGATAACTGAACACATTTTCAGTCTGAGCCGGAGAGAGCTGGGGAGAGTAACATAGCTTTGGACAACCTCTTGTTTGGTACCCCACATCCCAAAAACCTCAACTGCTACAGACTGGTAGCTTTAATATCCTACGTGATTATGACCCTGGAGTGGTTGGTCTTTGCTCATCTGAACCAGGACTTAGAGAAGTGGTGCCAGCAGAGCTACCTCCAGATCAACACTGGAAAACCCCAAGAGTTCGTGGTATATTTCCTTGGCACCAAACTTCGCTGAACATCCAGGGTACACTGGGTTTGTAGAAAGCATCCAGGGTACACTGGGTTTTAATTTTCACCTGTATAATAAACTGTACTAGACTCACAATGCAAACGTGCTTCAACAGAAAGGTCAGAACAGGTTGTGCCTGCTGCAGACCTGACTGCCCACACTGTAAGTCTATACAGAACACATGGGGCTTTTGTTTCCGGAACTAAGGTAAACAGAAGAAGAAGATCCCGCAAATGGGGAGACAGTAATTTTGATTTTGAGAATGCTCACCAAAGTGAAACGTGCTGCCTTGGCAATTTGTGTCATTCTATGTGCAGAAACGCCTAAAATGAAAAAATGATGGCGTGTATGGACAAGGAAATGGCTGGGTAGACGTGGGCAGTACAGTCTGTCAATTCTACAACTAAGCAGAAACAGCTAAATTGCATTTTGGCAATTAACTTACCATGCTGACACTTCTACTTTCATTAGGCAATTTAAGTGTAACCTATTAGTGTTTTATTTAATTGGATTACTGGTCATTAACTACTGTGTTTACTAGCCTAGTTACATGTACACGTCTACTTATTTTTGGGACTTCTTTCAGCTTTATACAACATAGGTTAAATATCAGTCAGACTCTTAAATTACCAATAACATCCAATATCTATAATGTTGCTGTTTTATTATTGTGTTCTGTGTAAATAGGTAGATGATATGAGAGATTTCTGGGACCTTCTCCCGATGTCTGTGGAGGACTTTAACTTTCTTCTAGAGAGGGTAACTCCTGATATAATCAAGAGGGATACACATCAGCCCCAGGGAAAAGGCTTTCTGTTACCCTACGATTTACTACATACTACTACTATGTTCATCTTTCATTCTATTCTCCATTAATCATCTAAAATCTGTCACTCTACCAAGATTCATCCATGTCGACATTCCCATCTAAATCTACCTGACATTAAGACACTTGGTTCTCTTTGACAGGTGAAACCTTTAACTCATTCAGTTTCCAGCACAGGATTGGCAGCACCACACTGAGCAGAGTTGTCATGGAAACATGCACAGGTCTTACCTCTGTACTGCATGGAGAATACATGAAGGTAATTTTGACTTGAAATAAATTACCAATGCTCATACTGTGTTACTTCACAACTCGTTTTGGACTGCAACATAAAAGGGACACAACAACAATTTTAAATCAACTTATAATTTATTGAAAAAACCACAAAACAACTAAAACAAACAGTGTCTAGGAGAATATGGTTGTATGTATGTCATGAAGTGTTTGCAATGTATGGCAGTCAGTAGAAATACTCAAAAGTTTAAAGACAGACAAAACAGAAAGAAATTAGTGAGTAAGGGAAAACAATAAAGAGAGAGAGAAAGTGCCAGGAGAAAAATCAAAGGTGTCTACACAAAGGAGAGAGAGAGAGAGAGAGAGAGAGAGAGAGAGAGAGAGAGAGAGAGCGACCTGAAGGGGGCACAGGGGGTCGTAACAACTGTCATAGAGGTTCCATAAAGGGACCTTGTAAAGGTGAGAGAGGAGACATCAGCGCGAGATTCCATGGATGGCTGATTTATTGTGCATAACTATTTACAGGTAGAGAGAGGAGAAGAATTACATAAAGAAAGGTGAAGACAATCAATGAGTCCTTGCAGTGTCTGGAGCTGAGGCTGAAGAGCCCAATCCCAGGTCTGAAGTCGGGAGAACCGGCCCTGTCTCCGGGTCTGGAGGCAAGGCGGAGGAACCCGGCCCCATTGCTGGAGGCGAAGCAGAGGGACCCGGGCCCGTTTCTGGAGGCAAAGCAGAGGGACCCGGCCCCGGGTCTGGAGGCGGAGCAGAGGGACCCGGCCCTGGGTCTGGAGGCAGAGCGGAGGGACCCGGCCTAGGGTCTGGAGGCGGCTCGGAGGTTCCCAGCCTTGGGTCTGGAGGCAGTGCGGAGGGTCCCAACCCCGGGTCTGGAGTTGGAGCGGAGGGACCCGGCCCTGCGTCTGGAGCGGAGGAACCCAGCTCTGGGTCTGGGTCTGAGGGCCCCGGCCTTGTCTCTGGGTCTGGAGCTGAGGGACGCGGCCTGGGTTCTGGACCTGGAGCTGAGGGGCCAGGCCTTAGTTCTGGTTCTGGAGCTGGAGTTGAGGACCCCGGCCTGGTCTCCGAGTCTGGAGCAGAGGGAAGCGACCTGGGTTCTGGATCTGGAGCTGAGGGGTCCCGCCTTGGTTCTGGAGTTGAGGGACCCGGCCTTGGTTCTGGAGCTGGAGCTGAGGGGCCCGGCCTTGGTTCTGGTTCTGGAGCCGCTCGGTCACCGAGCGAGCTCCCTGGTGTCTAAGCACCGGCCAGGGGAAAGACAACTCACCAGAAGAGTCTCTCTGTCCTTAACACCACCATCTTTGCTCCGGCGAGCCCCGAGCGAGAGGGAGTCAGAAGAAACTCATGTCTGGAGGAACATGGAGTCTGCCACGTCTCATGGACAGACTCGTTCTGTCACAGAGATTCTGTAAAGGGACCTCGTAAAGGTGAGAGAGGAGACGTCAGCACGAGATTCCATGGATAGCTGATTTATTGTGCATAACTATTTACAGGTGGTTGGAAAAATCTAGATACAGAGATGAGGATTGAAGATGAGCGAAGGAGTAGGGAGATTTGAGGTGAGTAGAGAGAGGAGAAGAATGACATAAAGGAAGGTGAAGACAATCAACGAGTCCATGCAGAGCAACGGACAGGGTTCTTTAAATAGTCCCACTAATCAGATCAAAGTCCTTGCAGCTGCGCCCAGGCCTGGTCCTGCAGTGTCCCACAGTGGCCGCCGCTAGAATCGTGACACATACTATTGAAAGTTTGAATTGCACATTGTAAAAAAACACCCATCAGTTCCCCGATGTATTTATTCAGTCTTTGTAAACTGTGTATTTAAAAAAGTAAAATGAACTCTGAGTCTGACAGTGATTTTAAGTGTGTGGTTAAGAATTTCATTCATTCACAAGAGATTCATTTGACACATCAATTTCTACTTGTATTTCACTGACATCATCGACTAAGTCTGAGTGGAAGGCCATTGCCAGAGACTTTGCAAACAAGTAGCAGTTTCCACACTGCCTGGGGGTTATAGATGGGAAACACATCTTCATCCAACCCCCTCCCAAGAGTGGCAGCATGTATTTTAACTCCAAGTTCAGGGTTTCCATCATCCTTATGGCTGTAGTTGACGGCAATTACAATTTTGTATATGCAATTGCAGGGACACAGGGTAGGGTGTCTGATGCATGAGTGTTTGCCTATTCTGACAAGAGAGAAGCGAAGGACAAAGGCACACTGAATTTCCCTCTTTTGATACCCTGCCACTGTCCATTTGGAGTGTCCCACTGATGCGAACACACACAAATACACATTCTACCCCCCAACTACAAAAAATAACCCCAAATAACACACACAGAACAACAATAACAGTTGGAGTTGGGAGCAATGCATGCTGGGAATAGCTCTCCCCAGCCCAACTTTGCTACAGTATTTAATATCTAGCACAAAATCTGCCTCTCGCTCGCAATCTCCCTCTGTTTTTCACTCACACACACTTCACCACCACCAATAACCAACAGTTTAGCTAAAAGTTTAGCAACATCAATTGAGCAGCAATGTCCGTCCAACTCTTTTCACTGTTGTTGCGATCAGGGTCATTTTGTGAGGCCATGTAGAAAAAGGCTCAGATGAGCTCGCCAAAGCTCTACAAGTTCGGCCTCCATCCCTTGCGTCCAAAACACGCGATATGCCGCCATGCTGCTCCGTCTTTTTCACTTCCATTTCTGTGTCTGTGCATGTGCATTGGGAGAGGTTGCGTTATCTTCAACAGTACGAGACCCTCACAAGGGGTGACCATGATTTCAAAAAGGGGTTGATTTTCTTGCGACCATACGATTGCTGATCGGAGGATGGTTGTGAGGTGCTATGTAGCCTATACTACATGATGCACAACACAGGCGTTTAAGGCGAAACTCGGGTCGATCTCCAAAATTGTCGCACAGTGAAAAATCAGCTCAAAATGGGCCAAAAATCGCACAGTGTATGCCCGGCTTAAGTCGTCATACCTCTGGGACAACATCTCCCACCCCATGCAGTACACTCTCTCTGACAGCACTAAGCAGCCCCTTCAGTGTGTGAGGGACAGATACTGCAGGTTTTCTTGCAGCTGCTGTCAGACTCTACAACAAACATCTCACATTTAGCCACATACACACACACACACACACAGGCAAACACACAAATCCATACACCAAGAACTGATAAGTGCAAGGGATCTTCCATGCACAATATTTATTGTGCAACATGTGTAATATTTCTGGTTTAATGTCACTATGTATCAGCTGATGTCTGCTGCTATTAGGCATCTGAAGATACCCACTGTGTACATGCATATGTGCATGTATGTATATATTCATATACTATTTTATACATATGCATACAAATATACATACATATGGTATTGTCACGGCGAGCAGGAGAGTACTGCTTGCCGGACGTCCCTTGACATCATCGGCCACCAATACTTCCCGGCCACCACCGCCCGGGTGCCAAGTAGCAGGAGTAACATGAGCGGATTCTATCACTTTCTGTCACATGACTTCTGGGACAAATGTTTTGCCCCTGGGACACTCCAAAGGGACGCTCTCTCCCTGGAGTGCCCCTTATATTTCGTCATCCAGCGCCCACACTATCGGGGCTGCAAAATACTGGGGTGGGAGAATAGGCTCAGTCTCTACCGCTTCTGTCTCAGTTCCAAATTGCCTAGAGAGAGTAACCGCCTTTTCATTCATTTTCCCCGGGTGATACAAGATCTGGAACTGGAACCTAGAAAAGAATAGAGCCCACCTCGCTTGCCTGGGGTTTAACCTCTTAGCCTTTTTAACCAATTCTAGGTTGCGGTGGTCAGTTAACACCACAAAAGGCTGCCGAGATCACTCAAGTAGGTGACGCCATTCCTCCAGCGTGCCCTTAACAGCAAGCAGCTCCCGGTCGCCAACATCATAGTTCTATTCATCAGCTTTCTGGAAAAAAAAGGGATGTAATCTCCTGGGGAAGCCATGATGTTGTGACAGGACTGCCCCTATCCCCACCTCCGAGGCATCCACCTCCCCTATATACTGCCACTCCGGGTCCGGCATCCGCAAAATTGGTGAGGAGCAAATGGCCTTTTTCAGCCAGTTAAATGCCTCGCGAGCGGCAGGTGAACACTCAATCTTTTTTGGGGACCCTCGGAGGAGAGAGGTGATCAGGGCAGCCACTGTACTATAGTTTTTTATAAACCTTCGATAGTAATTGGCGAACCCCAGGAACCATTGCGCGTCCTTGACTGATGTAGGCTCCGGCCACTCGGACATAGCCTCTACTTTATTCTCCTCCATGGAGATGCCCTCCCGGCTGATGCGATGACCGAGAAAGGAGAATTCTTGTATGTGAAACTCGCATTTCTCGGCCTTCACATACAACCCGTGCTCTAAAAGGCAGGTGAGTACTTATCGTACTTGTTGTACGTGATTAGTAAAGTTTTTTGAGTAAACCAAGATATCATCTATATATACAACCACAAATTGATCTAACATGTCCCTAAAGACATCGTTTACGAACCCCTGAAATACAGAGGGAGCTGATGCCAAGCCAAAAGGCATTACCAGATACTCAAAATGACCAGAAGTGGTGCTGAACGAGGTCTTCCACTCATCACCCGCCCTTACGCGCACGAGGTTGCATGCACTTCAGAGATCCAGCTGCATAAAGAAGCGTGATCCCCGAAGCCGCTCGTGTGTCGCCGGGATGAGCGGTAGAGGGTGGGTGTATATCACAGTGACCTCATTTAACCCACGATAGTCAATGCACAGCCAGAGTCCCCCGTCAAGGCGGGAGAGCACGATCATTGGATAAACCCCTGCTCCAAGGCCACTTATCTCTCCATAGCCTCTCTCTCAGGCTCTCTCAGGTGCATCTGCCAATCAATACGGGGGTTGTGAGAATGTAACCAAGGTAAACCTAACACAATGGGATGGTGTGACTGGGGAACTACAATGAGGGGTATTTCTTCAGTGTGAATATGCTGGACCATGAGGGAGATAGGAACGGTGGCCAGATTCAGGAGGGCTTCACCAATAGGGTGTCCGTCCAGGGCTTGTACATTGACCGGCCTGGCTAACGGGACAGTCGGGATACGAAGGGACTTTACAAGGGTCTGAGCTATGAAGTTCCCAGCCGATCCCGAGTCAACAAAGCCAGAGACACAAGGATTAGGGACAAAACCAGACAGAGACACAGGAATAATAAACTGATTAGACAGGGAATACACAGAGACCTTGGGGGAAGCGGACCTCTTCAGAACTGGACACTGTATTCGTCAATGGCCCGTCTTCGCTGTTGGTACTGGGACGCCCCCAATAGCATCGGCTCAGGGGTGGACTCCTCGGGGACAGGGACTTGGCAGGCACGTGGGGGTGAACGAGGGCTTTGATACTTTCTTCGGACAAGTGTGGCACGAGAAGCTGGGACCGGCCCGCTGGACCTCTCCCTCAGGTGCTGATCGAGAGCGATTGCGAGCCCGATTACCTCTTCCAGGGTCTTGCCTTCATCATGGCGCGCAAGCTCTCGCTTTACTTCTGGACTTAAACCTTCTCGAAAGGCTGTGAAGAGTGCCTCGTCATTCCACCCACTATCCACTGCCAGGATCCGGAATTCCAGCATGTAGTCGCCCGCTGATCCGCAACCTCAGCAGCCGGGTACCACTCTTCTGTCCCTGCCCCGGATGATCGAAAACCATCTGGAGCTGCTTGACAAAGGTAGCGTAGGAGGTGGTGCTGATGCCACCGCTCCTCCAGACAGCTGCTACCTAGTCCTGAGCCCACCCCGTCAGCCTCTGGATCATTGTCGAAATCCGCTGCCTCTCTGTGAGTCTTGGATTCTCTGCGAGGAACAACTCACAGGCTGGAGGAGGGCTGAATGGTGCACATACCTGATGTGGCTTCCTTCTGGCTGGGTAGTGGCTGCTGGTGGGACTGGAGATGTCACCAATGACACAGCGGATCGTTGGAGGTACCAGAGCCCTCCGAGGGCTTCTTGCATGGCTTGGGTGAGCAGCTCCAGCTGCTGACGATGCTCCAGAAGCTGCTGCTGGATCGTGGGGGCCGATGGCTGGGATGGAGAGGGGGAAGCCTGGTCTCCAGGCAGGGGTGCATCTGAGGCGTCCATGGGGGATTGGTGGGAGTCTGTTTACTGTCACGGATTGCTCCGCAGAAAGGAAAGGGGAGGACGCTCTCAGAGTGGTGGTTTGGGGTTTTAATAAAGCAAAGACACAAACACACAGACAACACACAAAAGACAAGGCTTGTACTCCTCAAAACCAAAGACTCGCAAAGTCGACCCAGCTCCGCTTAAGCGAGGATGCTCGGCTGTGGACGACAGGGTACACGGACCTGCACCAACCTTATTTGAAAACCGGAGGAGATCAGAAACATGAGTAACCAGACACAAAGGAGAGCTTGACCAAAACAGACTCACTGGGGAAGGGATCGGCTGCAGTTTATATCTGCCAGGGAATCAGAAACAGGTGGGAGATCCAGGGAACGAGGGACAGGTGAACTGTGGGGCGTGACACAAACCAGGGAAGCACACTAGGAAGGGCCTAAGGGAAACACAGTAGGGTGAACCAAAGTAAAGGGACGTCTAGTATTCGGGGGACAGGGAGCTGGACCTGGGAATGAGGCGGTCGTCACAGGTATGTATATGGTATTGGTTATGCTGCTTCTACTTTCTTCTATTGTACAGTCCATTTGCTGTTATAACAATGCAAATTTGGGCCTAATTAAGGTTTATCACATTATCATATTATATTATATCATTGTTTATATCATTTATTACCTCCTCTTATCTTAAAATGTAAAATTGGGGAGCAAATACCCTCAGGGTATGAAGGGTTAATAAATGGACCATGGAGAAGAGGAAGAATCACAGTCTAGGCATCATGTTTTATTATGCATCATGTGAATGGCCATGTGTTTGTGTGTGGCTTTGTTGCATTGTTCTGCTCGGAAACTTTAGGTCCTGGCATTTATATGAGTGTTTCTTAAACACATACAATATATTTAAACATTGTTACAAACAAGGGTCACTTGCTTATGGTAGTGTTATGTTACACCAGTGACCTCATCATGATGAGTTGTGCTACACTGCAGAATTGTGGTTTATAATAAAAATGGTTTATAGGAAAATGCCAATCTGATCTCAACCTGATCAACTATTTGTGTGATGTCATGGACAATCTAGATCAAACTAAAGCCCACCTCACAAAATTCACAAATTGTAGGATCTATGTCTAATGTCATTGTCCCCCATATGAAAGTATATATTAAATATAGATCATGTTTTGTTTGCAAATACAGAGTTTACTCTGTTGAAAGTTTTACTTTAAATATTATGCCATAATATTAGTAAAACAATGTTTAATATTTAACATGTGAGAAATGTGTGCAATAAATTACATGGATTTGTGACAGGGCTCATTTCATAAATTTTTTCCAATGAAGAATAGATGTAACTAAAAGCCCCTCAGATATGTGTCATACAATTTTCAGCAAATTAGCATATATCTTTTAAGGTGCTTTTCAAAGAAAAATGCTCCTTATTTTATTATTAATTTCATTTATTGTGGATTGTTTTCAAACCAACAGACTTAAACAGAACATTTATTCTGACCTGACACTGATGGTTTGAACAGCTGCAATATCACAATTTTTAACAAGATATTGCTATATTAAAGAGACAATAATTACATTATTTAATCATATTTTAAAAATATGTGAAAAGACCTTTCCTCTATTTCACAATAATGTGAAGTAATAACTGATATCATTTTGAATGATTTGCAGCAAGAGCAAATGACCTTCAAATATTATTTAAAGATTTTTTAGTATGAAAACAGATTAATTCTTGAGGAGCCTTGCTGAAATATTTGACCTGATAACACCATCTTGAAGGCCTTTCTGAACCACTTGTAGAATAAAGCATACACCACAGGGTTACAGGTCGAATTCAGATAGCCAGTCCAAGCCAGCATATCAAGCAGTACTGGAGACATTGAGTAACCGATGAAAGGATCAATGACATTGCAGATAAAAAATGGTGTCCAAAGTGTCAGGAACACTCCCAAAACCACAGCCAGGGTTATGGTGGCTTTTCTCTCCTCTTTGCTTAACACTGACTGTGTGTTGCTTTTACACTTAGAGTCCTGAATAGATTTTGCTTGTGTTTGTGCAACACGGAATATTTTCCTGTATATGAAGAGCATCATGATGCCTGGAAGATAGAAGGAGAGAATAGAAGAAGCAGTGCTGGAAGCTGCACTCTGAAACATCACACAGCCTCCTTCACATGCAATGTGCTCATAGTAAAAATCTTCAATGCCCATAATATTGAGCTCAAGAAATATAATTCCGAATCCGGTCGCTATAGAAACACTCCAGCAGACAGAAATCATGATCATTGTGACAGAATGTGTGATTTTACAATGATACACCAGGGGGTGACACACGGCATAATATCTGTCAATGGATATGAAACACAGATTTATAATGGATGCAGTACACAATGTGATAACAATGCTGTTGTGTATTTTACAGAAAACTGTGCCCAAATACCAGCAGTTCTCCACAGTGCGTATCATTGTAGCAGGCATAAGATTGCTACCCAGCAGAAGATCAGTCACAGCCAGTGAGAGAGTGAGGAAGTTAGTTGGTGTATGCAGCTGTTTGAAATGGACAACCGTGAGGATAACAAAAAGGTTGCCAAATACTGTCAAAATTACCACTGAACTGAAGAGCAAGTAAAGTGATATCCTCAAGTGCAGTGGATATACAAACTTTGGACAAGATCCATTAACAAATTCATAGCAAAGAGGGGTGATGTCTGCTGGCTGAGCTTGGCTTGTCATGCTGGTATGATTCACAACCATTTCCTACAAGCAGGCTGGCCACAACTGGAGAGAGAGAGAGAAATGTAGATAGTCAGTGAATGCAGTAGCTGCTTTTGTTCAGGTTATGTTCAGGTTAACCTAAAATAAAACAAAGTATGATTTCTGCTGCCTTTGGATAAACAAATTCTAGGCATAAATCACTGAGTGATTGGAGGGTTTTAAGGCCAAAAAATAACCTGAAAATCATTTAGAAATTCAAGTATTTTTTGTAGAAAAATATAATCATGAAACAGAAAACAGAAATGAATCATTTTCAAAGATGTTAGATGACACAATCATAAAAACAGTCATTACAATAAACTCAGATTATGTTTATGTTAATGTGAGTTGAAATATAGCACATATGTATACAAAGCATGCACCCTGTCAGATCTTACCTCAGTCTGCACAGCTAAGGGAGACAAACGGTCATCTAATATATAAAACACTCCCCTTTCAATCACATGGTGATGGTTTTCCCATGACTGGTAAACATGAGGTCACTCTTCCAAAAAAAGACATTAAACTGTCATTAGTGTAATACGAGGTCAACTCAATTCAACTAATTTGATTGACCGTTATAATGAAATATGAAAAGCCGTACAGATTTAATTTTTATTTTTTATTTTTCCAAAGCATGAAGAATTAATTCTACATGGATATGATTCTGAACTTAAGCTGACTTGCAGCAGATTACACATGCAGGAAAGTTTCTTATAGTGAAGCAGCCTTACAAAAAGTGGTCCAATTTTCTGAGACAGAAAATCCATGTTTAGATCAACTAAGCCTTATGATCCATACCATCGCTAGCATCTTTTTAGTTGCCCAGACAAGATGGCGCCGGTGTCCAAGGCATGCCATCTGTCCTCATTTTATTTGCATAGTATTATTATTTTATTTATTTGTTTATGTTGTCAAGGTGTCTTTGCCTTGCTCGTTTATGATCGGCAAGTACTTGTTAATATCAAAATTTTTGAAGAGACATATCTGGAAGATATGGGACGGGAAACAATCACACTATGGGCCCTCCTCCCTTCTTGGCTGAGCCAACATGCGTTATTCCTCGTAAGAAGCGCTGGAGACGGCGGGGTAAGCGCGGTGGTGTCCTGGTTAGATTCAAGGCTTACCTGGCATCCAACGGCGGATGTCGTGTTTCCGCCGGGCTTTCTCTGGGAGTTGGAGGTCGGTGGCTTCGTCCTGTCTTCCCTGGCTCGTCGATGATTTCACGGGCTGTGTTTTCGGCGGTGCCATCACCTGTGCGAGATCGGGGTTGGATCCGGTTTTGCAAGGGTGATGTGGATCCTTCGGTCCTTCGCCAGTTGAGACGAGTGATGCTGCCTCTCAGTGTGGATCATACTCTTCGTTTGGCTCTGATTAATGCTAGATCTCTAGCAAACAAGACCTTTTTACTGAATTATTTTTTCACTACACGTGAGTTGGATTTTATGTTTTTGACAGAGACCTGGTTTAAAGCTGGTGATTTAATGTTTTTTTTCTGAACTTCTTCCACCTAGCTGTGATTTTATAAGCTCACCACGGACTACTGGCAAAAGTGGTTGTCTGGCTTCTGTGTTTAAATCTGCTTTTCATTGCCGAGAGATTGCGGTGGATTCTTACAGCAGTTTTGAATTGCAGCTCCTTGAGACTAGTTTTCCTGCGACTGTGTTATTTGTGGTGGTATATCAACCTCCAAAGTACAATACGAACTTTATTCAGGACTTTGCAGACTTTCTGGGAGGGATTGCATTGAAATATGATCACGTTTTTATTATTGGTGATTTTAATATACATGTGTTCTCAGTCTAATTGACTCGTTTAATCTCATGCAGCCTGTCACTGGACTGACTCATGAAAAAGGACATACTATGGACCTTGTGTTGTTGTATGGTTTATGTATTACTGTCAATGATATATGTGATGCAGGTATTTCAGATTACATGCCTGTTTTATTCACTGCGGTTGCTCCTGGTTCAGTGATTTCCACCTGTGCTGTTGCTCAAAGTGTCCGGACAATTAACCCTTCAACTGCTTCAGAGTTTTGTAGTGCTTTTAAGTACTCCTTGCTGTTTAAGGGTGACAATTGTAATCTCAATGTGGAAGACTTTCTTATTTGATTGTACAGGAAGAAAAGATTGTAAAGCATTGTCTCAACCATGGTTGGATAACACTACCCATTCTCTCAGAGTAGCTGAGAGAAAGTGGAAAAAAGGATAAACAGAAAATTTCATTTGAAATATTGCAGGATGCGCTAAGTTAATATCAGATGTATATCCAATTTAGTGGCCTGTAATAGACAGCGGCCACAAGTTATTTTTTATGTTTTTAGTTCTCCTCCTATTTTATCTTTTTGTCAAGCTTTCTTCCAGCAGTTTGAACCTGTTACTTTTTCTTATCTTTCTGACATAGTGAAAAAACTACGTCCTACAAATTGCCACTGTGATAGGATTCCTGCAAGATAAGGATGTTTTTGATATTGAGGGGTCAAGCGTTGTACATTTGGTTGACATTTCTCTCAGCTCAGGATGTGTACCAGCTGTTTTAAGCATGCCACTGTGCACTGTTTCTCTTAAAGATTTAGATACCTCAGTTTTGTCAAATTTTAGACGTATATCTAAACTCCCCTTTTTATCAAACATTTTGGCAAGAGTTGTGTTTAATCAACTTCAATCATTTTTAGATGTGCATTGTATTTTTGAAGTATTTCAGTCTGGTTTTAAGCCTCGACATAGTACAGAAACTGCTCTTCTAAGAGTTACTAATGATCTTCTTTTAGCTATTGACTCTGGTAATTCTGCTGTTTTGGTCCTTTGATTTGACTGCAGCCTTTGATACGGTCAGCCACTTGATTCTTTTATCTAGACTCTTTTATCTATCTAGACAGTGTGTTGGAATTAAGGGCATAGCCCTTAAATGGTTTCAGTCATATGTAGCAGGCAGAAGTTTTTCTGTTAATTTACGTGAATTCTATTCATCTACTGCCCTTCTTTCTTGTGGCATTCTCCAAGGGTCCATTTTGGGCCCTATGTTGTTTTCTTTGTACATGCCCCCGTTGGGGGGATATTTTTAAAAAGCACAACATCTCCTTTCATTTCTATACTGGTGATGTAAAAATATATTTGCCTGTCAAAACAACCAACAAAGCTTCATTTTTGTCACTATATAATTGCTTGAGAGATTTAAAAATATGGTTGGATCAGAACTTTTTTTGTCTTAACGAAAATAAGACTGAGATTGTTATGTTTGGTCATCCTTGTGATCTGGGTGCTTGTGTAGATGTACATGATGATTTAGGAATTTATATCCATCCATTTACCAGGAATCTTGGTGTGATTTTGATGGTGCTTTTAAATTTGATAAACAGATTAGACTGTTGGCGAAAGTCAAGGCCTACCTTCCATGTAAGGAGTTTGAAAGTATAATTCATGCTTTTACAACATCAAGACTGGACTATTGTAACTCTTTATATGTTGGATTGGATCAATCATCTCTCCAGCGTTTGCAGTTGGTTCAGAA
>JBBMFX010334297.1:0-18672 GCA_037832545.1 Rhabdalestes septentrionalis
TCGTCAACAATAATGCATGTTAATTTAGTCTTAGTCAGCATTTTTGGACACTGTTGCCGTCTCGTCATCGTCTCGTCAAAGTAATGGAAAAAAAGGTCGTTGACGAACATATTTCGTCTCGTCTTGTCTGACAATACTTCTCGACATCCTGATTGTTGCATTTTATCATTGTTTTTTTCTTTATCTTAGCATTGCATATCTTAGCATTAAAATAAACAAAACAACAGCCTCTTTCCAAGTCTGTCTGTCATGACAACATTTAAACCAATCATAAAGGAGCAATCTGGCCCACTTTGTGCCCTGCCTCCAAGTGGCACGGGTACGGCTTGTGTGAGTCACTTTATATGTAATGGAAAAACGTTTGTGTACGGTACAGTGCGATTACTTAATGAAAGTTTAAGTTGAAAAGTGCCATATATATAATAAAAAGTTTAAAACCAGATCCAGCACTATACAGCTGTCTAGTGCAAGATCCAAGTTTTATTATTGTATGGGATCGGTTGTATGGACATTTATGCTTTGCTGTAGCACTCTATGCTTTGCTGTAGCACTCACTGCTACTCAGAGCAGCCATGTCTTTAAATAAATGTGCGTCACTTACTTGTGAAGTGGAACTAGTTCCATTCTACCCACTTCTCTCTTTTGGCCTTTCTTCCTCTTTCTTAGTTTTAGAGACTAATGCAACCATGGCTTTAAAATGATGGCCTGATCATTCAGGCCTTAATAGATGCTTTCTCACTATGTATCGCTATGTGTCTTTCTCTTTCTTTCTATGTATCTCTATATGTATTTCTCTCTCTCTCTCTATCTTTTTTTATGTCTCTCGCTCTATCTCTCTTACTGTATGTCTCTGCCTCTCTCTCACTTTCTCTCCCCCTCTCTCTATTGCCATCTCTCCTTCTGTATGTCTCTCCCTCCCACTCTTTTTCTGTCTCAGAGCTGCGAGCCGAGGTGGAAGTCATTGAGCAGATGAGCAGCAGTGGCAGCAGTAGCTCCTCTGACTCGGGCAGCTGTTCGGGCAGCGGGGACGACAGCTCCAGCAGTGATGCAGAACAAGAGTTCCACAATCCTCATGGTCTCACCCATCTCTCCCCCAGCCGAGACCCCTTGGCCAACGGCACAGACAAACCGCAGGGCAACAACCAGCTGATGAATACACTCAGTGAGTTTCAGCCTGACTGAACCTGCACAGTCTTGGACCAGCACATTTATTTGATTTATTTTAATGCATTTATATTGATTGTGTTTAATTACGTAGTTATGCCGTTAAATATATTCATATACACAATCCAGTAATTTAATATAGGACTATTAGGAATACCAGGTAATGTTGACTATTTGGCACGATCATGTTTACATAGACTTAAATGCTAATATATGTGACTTTTTTTATTCTTTAAACACACTGTTGCATTTGTGTGGTAAATAATGCTGTTATGGTGCCTCCTCAGGGAACGATCTGCAGCTGAGTGAATCCGGAAGTGACAGTGACGATGATTGACGGCTGCCTTTACGACCTCTGCTGTGTCATGCTCTCCGTCAGCTTCCCTCCTTTTGTATTTTGAAGCCCTGTCAGTCCTTTTGCAGTGCTTTTGTCTCAGTCCGCACATGTATTATTCCTTACCTGGTTCATAGATTGTATTTTTTATTAGATGTATATTTCAGAGTTTTAGCTGGATCATGATAGTCAGTGTGACAGAATTGTCATTTATGCAGTGTTTTTATGACTATGAGGATGTCTTAAGCCAGGGGTACCCAGCTCTGGTCCTGGAGTGCTGGTGTCCAGCTCAGTTTAGTGATTTCTCTGGTCAGACACACCTATTTCTACTCACACATTTCTTCACAGGTTTAATGAGTATGTTTTAGGATTGGAAACACCTGAACTGTGCTGGACACTGATACTCCGGGACAGGAGCTGGGCACCAGTGTCTTAAGCTACCAAGATGTTGCCATGTCAGAATCGTCAAGAAGGTCACATATCACTTGCCATGGCCTGTGTCTTCCGTTATGGCAAATGCTCAAGCTTGGTTCACTTATGTTGGTTTTCACCGACAGGTTCCAGCTCGGTTCAGTTCAACTCGGGTTTTTTTTCGCTTTTCCATAACTAAAATCTGATACCTGGTACCTGGTACCCGGTACCATCCTTGGTACCACCTTGGTCGAGGTTCCAAGCGAGCTGAACCAATACTAAATTATGTGTATATATTGGAGGTTACTGATTGGTGGTCGCTATTGATAGTTACGTCAGTTTTGTTGACTGAACTCCGACAAGCCGCCCCGGCATTTTTTAAGTACCTCAGCATATTACTTTCTCTGCCTCAGCGCTCAAACAATGAGTGTTAGCCAGAAATGGAGACTCGAGTCACAGTAAATTCACACAAACAAAGACTTGTGACTTGACTTGGATTCGGTTAAAATGACTGAACATCTCTGGTGTTCGCATCAGGACGGAATGGCAGAACGGAAGTCTGCGTGGTTGAAGAGCAGCTGGACGGGTGTTTTACCTCAGAAGCGCTCCAGTCATGCTAGAATGTTATGTGAAGGCAATACTTTAATTGTAGTGGAAATCTAGGGCTGAATCCAAACTGAAAAGAGTAGAGCTGCATTGAACCAAACCGAACTGGTACCAGTCAGTGGAAACCCCCATTAGTTTCAATTACGGTTTTGCCTTGTAAGAACAGATAAAATGTAACGTTTGGACACGTGTACAGATTTTAGCCTAAAATGTAGCTTTTAGCCAGGTGTACAGATTGTTCATAGTGTTAATAGAAAATAGGCAGCAGATTACTTGCACTGCAACAGTTACGACCTGCACTGTAAGTTAATATGGCTTGTTGCTCATTCCGTTGTTAAGCATCTTTCAGTGGAACTTTGTTTACATGTCTGAATTACCAATATTAAAGGAGCAGTAAGCAACTGTTTGTCTGTTGCTTGAATGCTGTCTTCATATTTATTTCAAATTTACTACCATTAGTTAGGTAGACAGTACCATAAGTATGATTTATTAGTGTTAGTAGTGAATGTAGTCTATATCTGTGTGAATATGACCAAAATGGAGTTTTAAAAAGTAATCCTTAGCCCCAATAAGTCCCAGTCTATCTGTCTCAAAGATTGAAAATGTGCAAAAATGTATCTGTCTCCACACTGTGTCTGAAAGATCCAAATGTGTTGAAATTTTGAAAAATCATCCAACCCCAGGCAATGTGTCTGAAAGATCAATATTATGCAGAATATTTGAAAAACACCCCAACTTCGCCCTATGTGTCAGAGGGATAGAAATTTGCAGGGAAAAATATCTAACCTCTGCCTATGTGTCTCAAAGATGAAACATTTAGGAAAAAGCCCTGTCCTGGCCTGTGTTTCTGAAAGATCAAGATTATTAAAGTGTCTCCAACAACAGAATTCAGCAGAAATCTAGAAAAAATAATTTAATCCCAGCCTATGTGTCTCAGATTAAAGTTGTGCAAGAATTTGGAAAAATCCAACCCTAGCCTTTTAGTCTGAAAGATCAAAATTTGCAAAAATGTGGAAATGTAATCCAAATCCTAGTCTTAAATATTATGCCAAAAAAATATTTGCAGAAATTTAAGACACATTATGTCTTGCACATTACAAGTGTGCACAAATTAAGTAAACTCATCCTTCTCCACCCTATGTGTCTGAAGGCTAGGAATTTGCAGAAATAAAAAACAGCTCAAAGATTAACGTTTGTAGAATTGAATGGTATCTAAAAAAATCATCTAAGGAAACCTTGAGAGTATTTGTCTGAAATATATATATGGAGAAATATATAGAAAAACAACTTCAGCCTGTTTGTGGGAGATCAATATTATGCAGAATTTAAGAAAATCATCCCACCCCATCCGATGTGTCTCAAATATTAGTTTTATTGTATTAACTTTTTTTGAAAACTTTGTAAAATCATATTTAAGAACAAGATTTTGCAGAAAAAATTACATCCCTACTACTGTGGGGTTAGAAATTGGCAAAACATTTGAAAAAGCAACAGATGAGAGACTATTTGCCTGGCAAAAGCATTCCATTCCCAACGCGTGTGAGAAATACATTGGAATTTTTCTTCGCTAGGACTTTTATTTTGCCCAGCGTGTCGCTCGGGTGGTGCCATGACAACAGTGCTGCAGGCGGACGCCAGTGGAGCAGGCTGGAGAGGACCTGGAGGAGAACTGGAGATGAGAACATCCGAACTAAACCTTTAAACGCTCCAGGACATCTTCTCTCGGCACCAAGCTAAGGTAGAACGCCGTGTTTTTGTTTGTTGTTTAGCAGAAGCGACTGAGGACCTTCAGGTTTAGGACCAATTAGTCCTGTAAAATGAGCCTTCAGGAGGACACCGGGCTCTGCTCCTGTGAGCTAGCTCTTCTTGCTAACTGAGGAACTTACTTAAGATACTTAACCTCTCTGGGTATTATCTCTCTCGCCACACCAGCGTTACAATATCTATCTAAACATCAGCTCTACACACGACAGTGACCATTTAAACGTTTATTTTGAGGGAGTGACATGTATTTTCTCTCTTTGTTTTAGCTTCAGAATCTTTATTGTTTTTGTCTTGGCTAATCCGTCCATCCTCCCATACATCAGTGCATTAGTGGCTCGCAGTGGGTCAGAGTTAAACCCTTCAACAGGCTGACAGCGAGACTTCTCTAAATCTGCTCTGTGGGAGCGTCCTCAGCATTCACACCTTAAAATTCAGAGATTGTAATGCGCGTCTTAGGTATGGTATAGTAAAGATGTGGGCTATGTTCAAGTCAAAAGTCCCGGTGATATTTATTGTCTCAAGCATATATGATATACAGAGAGAGTTCAGTTTCCACAATGTACACATAGTGCAACAGAAATAAGACATTGGGCAAAATACAAAACAGTGAAAATATAGAAAACATCAAATAAGTTTAAAGTTTAACCTCTCACGAGTGTGCGGACAGCTCTTTGCGCGTTTTATATATATAAGTAAAATGTGCAATGCATTGTGCCAGAAAGATAACCAGTTTAAACGGTAACAAGTTAAAATTGCACCTTAGGTATACATTCTTGTGCATTCTTAAAGACTTGTGCAAACAGTATAGACAACACAACCAGTATACAGTGTATAACAACATGAACAGTATAAATAGCAGCAGAAGTTTGGATTCTTGAAGGTTTGTGGGTGTCAGTCTGTATAAAGTGGCTGTTTGTCGGGGTGGGGGATGAGGAGGATGGGTGGGGGGCAGCGTGGTGTTGAGGGGCATGACAGCCTGGGGGTAGAAACTGTTTACATTAAGCAGCAGTTTAACATCATCAAATCTAATTTAATGACTTTTATACTTGTTGATACACAGGTACAGAACGTATGAGTGAAATGCTTGTGTGCAAACCTTCTCAGAGCAGTATCGGTATGATAACAGACATGCAAAATAGATTGGGGTGGGAGAAAAAGAAGAGATTGCATAATTTAAATATGCAAGTATATAAAGTGTAAGGTGAAGACACAAAATATAACGATGTAGTCAGTATGATGTGAAGATGGGCCAAGGGCAAGTTGTGCGTATGTAAAGGAAACATAAAGTGTAAGCGAAGGTGTTCCATCATTGATAGCTTGACAAGTTGGAACTAAACACTAATGCCACATTAAAAGCATAAAGTACAATTATTTTCATTTAGTATTTTTATTGAATAAGCTGTAGGATATATAGCAGCAATGTAACATTATATTTGACAAATTCTTAGTTACTGTGGAGCTTGACAATTTGGAACAAGCAATAGTACCACATTAAAAGCCATGAGTACGATGTTTTTTGATTTAGTGTTTTTAATTGAACAGGACAAATGATGTCCCCTTTATAGAAACGATTAAGCTTTGAGCCATCCAACAGCAATATAACATTATAATTGATAAACACTCAATCACCGTGGAGATTGACAAGCTGGAACAGGCACTAACGCCTCATTACAATGATTTTCAATCAGTTTGTGTAATTAAACAGATCATTACTGTGGGGTTTGATGAGTTGGAACAAGTAATGGTACCACATTAAAAGCATGAGAACAATGATTTTGATTCATTATTTGTAATTGTGTGTCCTATAGCAGTGATTTTACATCAAATAATTGATAATAGTCACTAGTAGTACTAGTATTAATAGTCAATAGTCATTATTGTCCACCATGTATTTCTGATCTATTCAGAAAAGTATCTTGTAATGTAAATTATTGTGTATGGCTATGTTACCCATCCTCGCATTATAAGAGGATGGGTACTAACAGCTGAATTATCAAACAGTCGATGCTGGATTGGATCAGGGAAGGGACAGTAGCATCCCTCTGCACGTTACCATCACATGTTTGTTTGTTTGTCGCGATTGCTCCTCCCCTATTATGTGTACAGGCTACTCAGGACACAGGTTATTGGCCAAAAAAGTCTGAATAAAATAATCACTTTTTGCATCTTTTAATGTCACGTCTTTGGTTTTTGCACCAGATAATTGAGCATGGTATTGATAGGTTTTGACTTTCATTAACAGTATCAGTATTGATATCGTTTTCAGTAAAATCCAGACCAAACCCATCCCTAGTGTTGCAGATGATATGACACTTTCCTATTGCTTTAGTCTTGAGCCACTCCTCATTTCTTTCTAATTTGCTTTGAATAATAATAAAAAACTTTATGTCTGTCAAACTGTCTTATCTTTGCCATATTGAGTAGATTAAATGGGAATACATTTTTTATCTGGTCATCTGGACTGCACCTGTTTCTTTACTGATTTAGGTCTTAAGATACATGTGCTTTTTCTGCTTGAATGTATCATGTGTAGGTCACTGTGTGGCTTAACAGACAAAATCAGTCCTCTGAAACTGGTCAGATTGAGGAACTAGACTGAAATTGAGAATCTTTGAAAGTTCGCCTTGAGGCCATTTAATGTACTGGCATTTATTTAATTTGACTTTGGTTGAATAAATAGCAGATCAGTGCTCAAAACACTGCTTCATATCTCTGTCTCTCTTTATCTCCTCCTCTCTCTCTCTGCCCCCACCATCTATCCCCATACCTTTCCCTGCTGAGGGCCGCTGGATTAGCCGTCTCTTGCACCTGCTCAGCAGTCAGCAATTAGGAAAGCCGCTTGGCTCCCAATGAAATCCTTGGTCATGTGACACATCTGCTGTTGGCCAGGCTCAGCCGAGTGCCTAGTCAGTTACACATTGCACCTCTGTACAGATCACGGAGGATACTGGGATGCTCTGCAAGATTAAGGTTCTGAGACAAAGGTCTTGGACTAAGCCTTAAAGTTGGCAAAAACTCAATTTTCCCAGCTAATTAAAACACATCCATTACTGAAAGGTGAAAGGAGGGGGGGTGACTTAGGCAGCAAGTGAACAGATAGTTCATAAGAATTGATTTTCTGGAAGCAGGAAAAATGAGTGAACATAAAGATCTGAGGAACAGTGATGGCTGGACCAGAGATTCAGAGCATCTCTTGAGAATTTCCTGTTATGCAGTGGCCAGAAATTGGTCCAAAGTTGGTCCAAGAATGGACAACTTGTGACCGGTGACATGGTCCTGAAGACTTAAGGCTTACTGATATAGGGAGTAAAGGCTAGTCTGACCCCACAGAAGAGCTGCTGTAGCACATTCTGCTGAAAAATATCATGCTGACACTGATAGAAAGGGCTAAGAACAAACAGTGCATTACATGTATGGGGCTGTGTGGACTGTAGAACGGAGTCCTCCACAATCAAATTTGATATAAATGGGCAATTGAAGAGGGCCCAGCTTGCATAGTCATTTTCTCTGCTACAGAAACCATGTGAGTACACTGTCTAGGGAGGAGCAAAACTCAGTGAACCAGTAATATTTATGACCTTTAGGATCTTATGTATACATGATGAAGCGTTTCACGTACATTCTGATGAGAAACATCCATCCCCCATCTGTCTTTTGTATAGATTGTCAAAACCTACAGTCTATATAAAACGGTTGTATGTTTTGAATCATCAGTGTCTGATTATCAGGTGTCAACAAACGTCTGAACACATGCGTAAATAACAAATCTGTTCCAGAAAGTAATGTGACCTATATCTTTATCTTCTCCCACAGCAGCAAGATGTCTCTGTTCAAGGCACGAGACTGGTGGTCGGCAGTGCTGGGTGAGGGAGAGGAGTTTGACCAGGGCTGTTTGTGCGTTGGTGATGTGGACAACAGCGGCAGTGGCTACGGTGAGCAGAAATGTAGAAACACGCACATGTTCACAATTCAGGAAAGATTTACAATTGTCATAGATATTTTACATATAAAAGTGAAAGGGGGGTTTAAATTCTTACATTTCCATATATTTTTTTGATTAAGAATGAAATTGAATGTAGTTTTCTGACTGGAATACTTAATGTGTGGACACATTAAAATAAACATAAATACATAAAAATTTAGTCCGTTCTGTAGCACCACCCTGCAGTCCTAACCAGACACAGACACGTATATTTATATGTGCATGCAAGATTCATATGTTTACAAGTCCCACAAAACAGAAGATAAAGACCAAACATGCTGGGTGGAAGGGGGTAGGCTTGGGGTTGGGGTCGGTGTGCAGTAATTGGGGTGGTGCAGAGGTTAGGCAGAATGATGAGCTTGGAGGCATCCAGCGTCATCGGAATGAGCGGCAATGATACTCTGGTCTTGAATCTTTGGAGAAATGAGGGTCCATTGCTGAGTACTGTCTATAAGACGGGTTCATACCTTCCTTTTGATGGGAAGTCCTGAAATAATGGCTCCTCTCCTCGTTGAGTGTGGCTGGGATGATTGATCGCACCGCTGGTCTACAACAATGCTGCTGTGGCTGTCAACTCTCACTAGAGATCGGCTATTCAGCACCTTGGACAGCGCCCACCTTAGCTGTGACGATGGCCCACCGTCACAACACATACAGTTGTAGATAAAGGCGTACATGCGTACAACACTAAGTGTGGTACAGAGGATCTGTACTATTTTTTACTCATATTTCTCATAATTTCTGCATAAATAAATTGAGATGTACTGATTTGGTTTGAAATGATCCATTCTAGAGGCATGTAGCTAATCATAATTGTAACAATTTATTAATATATTTTGAAATAAAAATCTGACAGAATTTATCCTTTCAATGGCTGTGAGACTAGAAATCCATAGTCACCCAGGTCTTTTCTGTAAATATGTCCCGAATATATCTCTCAAACCACATTCCAGCTCTTTGTAAGGGTGGTGCAGGCTTGTGGATGCTGTTCGGATGACAGTATGACTTTTTGTTACATGTAAAAGGAATTTCTTTAAAGATCAAATACTTAAAAAAAATGAAAACTACATGATATTTGTCACTGTGACCAATGGAAACTACTGGACCTTGCCGTAAGACGAATTAACATAGTAATGAGCAGTTTTACACTGATATTGATTTAGTTGGATGTTTTAATAAGTACTATATTAAAAGGCTCCGGAACTGATTTTTCAACAATCTATATAAACAGGTAAAATACTAAGTCTGTCTGTCTCTACAAATATATTATTGGTTTATAAACCTATACTGTGTGGTGGTTCTTCTCATTTCAGACAAGGTAGTTGTGGGCAGTTACATGGGAATGCTCCGGATTTTTGCTCCTCATGCAGCAAAGCCAGGCGAGCAGACAGCGGTGGACGCCCAGTTGCTGGAGGTGCAGCTGCGGGACCCTGTCATCCAGGTGGAACTGGGCAAGTTTGTCTCGTAAGTTGCAGAACTTCACAAATCTGCCAAACCTATTAACTATAGGCTGTAGCAGTCTTAATTAATGTTATTTCGGCTTGCAGTGCACCTGAACCAGGTATTTCATTTTTTTAAATGTTGTACCATCATCAATATTACATAAAATACTCCCCAGTGGTTTAAGATAGTAAAACAAATGTCAATATATGACTATAACCCCTGGTTCCTAGCAGCACTTCTGTGAAATCTGAGTCTGTTTCTCTACAGCCAAGCATTTCATCTGAAATTTATGAATGACTTAGTTTACAATGCTCATGTTTATGATTATGAAAAACACTACAATTTCCTTTATAAACTGGAATATAACACCAATGAAATGACAGAGGGTTCCTTTGAGGTCAGACAGCATTGCTTGCAGACAAAAATGACTGAGCGTTTAAACCAAAGATTTTTTCCAGAAGAGCTATTCATAAAAAGTCAAAATTAGAAGATTTGTTGGTTGGAGCTGTCATGCCTGTTGATGTGCCCTCATTTGCCCCAAACTGTTCATTTATTTTAATCCTTCTGGACTTTGTTGAACAGAGCTCTCAGAGAGTGAGTGAGTGAGTGTGTGTATGTGTGTGTGTGTTCTTTTGGTGGCCTTTCACAAACACACTCACCCACATATGCTCTACAGACGAACATCAGGCAGCTCTTCACATTCTTCCCATACAATTACACTCTGCGGTTAAGATCTCCTGCTGTTTGTTTGTCTTGAAGGTTTTCCAGGTCCAGTTTGGTCACAATGACATAAATGAAGCTCTGCAGAAAACGCACCATCTCTTATCTGCATCATGGCACACTGCCATTAATACTTTAGGTGTGGATGTAGTTAAACTCTGGCTTTTTTGAAGTTACATTCCATAGGGCCCACAAATTGGCCTTTTTGTTTTCCATTCCCCTAAACAGTGTCTTGAGGTTGAGTGACATGACAAGTTTCTGTATAAACCACAGCTTGGAAACACTGGTACTGTTATTCTCAGATTAGGTATGGTTTGGGGAACGGTTCCTCTGTGCTTCTGGAACAGGGACATGTGGTCCGAGAAAAGTGATTTCATGAGCTGTCTTGATTTCGTGCATTCAGGGGTGTAATGCATTGTGACATTGTAATGCTGTATTGCAAACCTGTAACAGTGTGCATTATGGAGGAGGGACCTTCAATTAAAGAAATTCTTTGGCAATAAAATGTATGTTTACACAATTCTCCACTTGCCAGAGTTGTATTCGATCCAAGACATGTTTGGATTCCAAGTGCTGCTTGTTTCAGTTTATCACTGGAGCTGCAAGGCTAACTAACACTATAAATGAATAGTCACCCAAATTGCCTTTTAGATCTCTAGGATGTTTTCGGGGACTTCTATCTTACTGTGAACTATAAAAAAGAACAAAATTCCACCAGGACAATGCCAAGCCTGGTATTCACAAAAAAACATAAAGAAGACTGATCTTAAAACGGATTCCTCTGTATTTATAATGGTCACTCTTACCAAAACCTACTTTAGATCAGTTCTTCTATTCATGAAAGGATTGGTGAAAACAGACAGTTGTCTAAAGCAAAGCCGTGGCCGCTGTTTTTTTTTCCTGTTTTTAACTCACAGGAAGTCTATTTCACCTTAATAGTCCTGGAATGTGGTATGAGAGACGTAGTAATACCAAATCATGAAGTCAGTATTGTGAATTGTATCGAAGTCCAAGTAGATTTTTTTTTGTTTTGTTCATAAATCATTTATTCAAAAAGTGCTGTAATGCCCTTTAGCAGTGTTTCCCCAACCCTTGTCCTGGACCCCACTGTTCTGCACATTATTATTTTAACATGCTTCCAGCACTCCTGATCCAGTCAATCAATGAATTCACAGACCTTTACTTGGTGGGAAAGCACTAAGATGTGCAGGAGAGGGCGATTCCAGAAACACGATTGGAAACTTTTCCCTGAAGCCTTTACCTTTGTTTTTCTTCTAAAATTGTGACAGACCCCAATCTTGAGGCAGACTGTTTTGGCTGATTGTATTTTGTCCAATGTTCGATTTACCTGACGTTAGGGCTGGGCAATTAATCAAAAAGTTATCATAATCGACATTCAGAACCAGTGATCGATCAAAAATGTCCAGGTTAATTATTTCAATGACTTTCCCTTTATAAACACTACCGCGTGTGGAGTTATATGTTTTTTACTTTTTATAAGAACAAAGTGATTGTTCGTTTTAGGCAATGTCTGCTTTAATTTCAGTTCAACACTGATGTTCAATAAATAATCGTAGATAGTAGATAGTGTGTTTGTAAGTACCCCTGTGTAATGCACCCTTCATTCGAAAATCTCTCACTTGTAAAATGTGAGCATATTTACTGTATACGATTTAATGGTACATTAATCGTAATCGAGTTAAAATGTTCAATTAATCGAGATCTGAGTCATGACAGATTTTCCCTCTGTGTTTTTGTGTTCCCTAAGGTGCTCAGAGCTGCTTCACTTAGCGGTGCTGCATCCCAGAAAACTCTCCGTCTATGCTGTCTCAGGTAATGGTCCTTACTGTTAAACACCTGCTTTGGGCTGTTGCACTCCCTCTGACAGATTGCTGACTAGATATTTAGCCCAATTCACACTTTCATTAAAAAGAAAATAGCAGTGTTACGTCCCTTGTCAGCGGGCGGTAGACGCCACTGTTAGATTAAGTTTGTTAACAGGACTTTTATTATGGAGAATGTGTGTTTGTGTCATGAGTCACACTGTGTCAGCTGTCCTGTGTTTAAGTTGAATGTGCTTAGTGATTGGTTTCTTTCTTCGTCTGTTCTGTATTTAAGTCTCTAGAGTTTTGTATGTCTGTCAACCATCACAATCCCTCATGGATACCCTCACTCTACCCCTTCCTTGTGTGTCTTCTCTTTATGTATGTTTTGTGTTTTGGACCCTCGTGCCTCTTTACGTTACCTTCTGTCTGAGTTTGTGTTTGTTAATAAAACCCTGCAAAGGGAATCCTGTGTTTGTGCCTCACTCACCATTACCGAGCACCCCTTAATGTGACAAGTAGCATAAAAGGTTGATTATGCTTTTCAGACACACAGCACTCTGACTGATTATTGTTATTATTATTATTGTTGTTTTGGTTATTTTATTATTGCTATATTATTGTTATATTAATTTTTTATTATTATATTCTTATCATTATTGTATTATTTATATTAATACTACTACTATGACTAATAATAATAATACTAGTACTACTGCTACTAATAAGAATGTATTCTGCTCTTGTCAGGCACATCTGGAAATGTAGAACATGGGGACCAATATCAGCTCCGGCTAGTCTATGAGCACAATCTCCAGAGAACAGCCTGCAACATGACCTGCGGCCCTTTCGGAGGGGTCACTGGTGAGCCCTGTCTCTCTACGTCTGTTTGTGTCACATTTCACCGCTTTTAACAAAATGTCAATAACAATTCCTGTGTAATAAAAGAACCATTTATATGGAGTAAACTCTTGGAAATTCATGAAGATCTCTTGAAATGTTTTTCAAAATGCTGTTGCAGAGTTATTAGATGCAGATATTCAGGTTTTTTTATGTGCATATTGGCCAATGTATAGATACATGGCATTGCTTTCTGTGGGGTTTACAAATGCAATAAAACATTTTAAATGCATGTATTTTAGTGCAGTAACCCAGCCTCATCTAAACTCATTTCTCTGTTAAGTACAGTAAATCAAATCAAACATCAAATACTGGCATAAAATATCTGTGCAGTTCCGATAGTTATCCAGGCTTCAGAGGAATTTTCTGTCAGAACCTATAGAATTCTGTTACTGTAGCACATTCATAATTCTTAATTATAATGTGTGTTAAGTACCGGTTTTATTCCAAGTGATTTCGGACAATTCAGTCATATGGTGCATGGGCTAATGTGAGCTTCTGCTTTGTTTAGAGTAAAAGCAACACAGATCTTTGTGGCTAAGAATGGACATCACTGCTCTATTTCCATGAGTTTAAAAAATTGGTGTAAAACATAAAATCACTTACATACTGTTACAAATGACTGTGTATTGGTCTAGTCATCATGAAACATAAATGTATAGAGAAGAGCACCTGTTATGAGGTATTAATACCACATAATATCAGAGATGTCGAAGAAGAAATGAGTTGCTCGACACAAACTATGCTTTTGCGGAGACAAAGTGTTAAATGGGATTCTACTTCCTGATAAACTTTGCATGGCTCCTTAAGGAACTGGCTAAAGTGAGTGGATAAAAATAAACCTCCTATAAATATAGCGAGTGTCGCTCTAATGCTTAAGAGGATCTCGGTCTTGTACTTTGTTCAGTATCATATGTGACCACGAGATGGCAGCAGATTCAATATTAAATTCACTACTCTTGTGGGAGTAATTGGATGCTTGTTATTGGAAGCCTGCGGGTGTGCATGCATGCATGCGTGTGTGTGTGTGTGTGTAATATAATGGAGGGATATTGCTTAGCTTCACTGTCCAAAGCCATTTGAAAAGTTGGAAACAGTTGAGAACCAATCTTCACAAATGGCCTAATTAATCATGCGTATGGTGATATTAATGAGGTCCCTTGAGCAGAGGGAAGTCCATGAGCTGGAAAAGAGATGGTGGTTCTGAAAGGACTGCACTGTATCGAGTCGGCTGGGTGGCCTGGTGCTGACCCAAACTGCGTCTAGCCAGAACTGTGCTATTATACTACTTAGGCTACATTAAAAGCCATTACTCTGTACTGGACTTTCCAAAAATCATTAACACTCACTCTCACCTACTTTCTCTCTCTCTCTCACTCACACACACTCATTAGCTGCCCACATGTGCTCTATGTGTGAGAGAATTGTGCGTCTGGCTCTGTAGGTGGTTCTCACTGACCCCTCGTGAACGAGCGTGTGATTTTTAACAGTGTATGGAGGCCTAATTACTGCCCTCGCATGGAGCAGCAGTTGTCTTTTACAGCACCGTGCGCTTTATTGCGTAGAGCTGCCCTCATTTTCTGTGTCATAAAGTGCAAATCTGAGCAAGCGCCACGCGCTCTGCAACGGTGGGAACTCACCAAAACGCGCTGTGATACGTAAGGAAGTCATCAGAAATGCCTGGCATCCAGCAACACAACACAACACCTGCCAAGCTGAAATAACACCCCATCTTCCATTTAATATGAAGGAACCTGACTCTTAGCACCACATCGCTGAGTCTTACCCATATATTTCTCTTGGTGATAATTGTGTTTGTCTGGAAAGTTGTGGTTTCATTGCTGTTTGTTATCGTTATGTTTCTCAGTCTGATTTTTCCTCTGGTTTGTTATCTTTGTCTAGGCCACCACTTCATCTGCATCCAGTCCATGGACGGCATGCTGATGTTCTTCGAGCAGGAGAGCTACGCATTCGGCCGCTTTCTGCCAGGCTTTCTGTTGCCTGGACCCCTGTGTTATTGCGCCCGCATTGACGCCTTCATCACGGTCTCCTCCTCCCGTCAGGTGGAGTGTTACAGGTCAGATGTCTCTACAACCAGTAGGGCAGTATTGAAATCAGATTTATTCAGGTCGACTTATCCGTCTACATAGTCGAGTTGACTAGTTGTTTGATGACATCACATAGGCGCAGCGGAGGAATACACGTGTCCAACACTGAGCAATTTTTGTTAACATTAACAGTCAACATGACAATTGTACAAAACAAAACAAAGACTGATACCTTTAATTTTCTTGTAAATTTAAGTGTACAACAGAAAACCGTGGCGCCACTGGACTGGATGACTCTGCGGCGCTAGCGTTAGCCTTGTTTGCTAGCGGATGGGTTTCAGATGCCATGCAGAATGCCGGTACTGTTACTGTATTGTTACTGTAACACCGACATGCATATTGTGCAGGTCACCATGCTGTTTATGGGTCTAGAGTAGAGCCCAGCGCGGGACCATGTTTTTAATCCTGCTCCTGCTGAATTTTTGACCCTCCCGGAAAACACATTAACGAAGAAGAAAAAAACTATCATGTTTTGTTATTGTAAATTATTGGCACGCACTGGCTCTTTACAAGAGGATGTGAAACACGAAGAGAGCTGAAAAAAGTGCCCTCGAGACCACCTTAAAGTCCTCATTCGTTTAGTGTTTTGTGCTGGACAAAATGTGGTAAATCTTCCTTCCATATGTCTGCTGTAATAGTGGATCCATATTTTTCATTCATAAGGGCTCTAGTCTAGAGTGAAGTATCTCCACACATGTGATGTGTGTCTGTCTCTTCTGCTGCCATGTCTCTCATCTTGTTGTGGTTTTGGTTTTTTGATTTCACTCACGGCAACAGTACCGCCCGTTTTATGAAGGGGCTATTATATTTTGGTTAAGTCACGGAACGCGTGGGATCGTTAGCCAATCAGAGGCAGAGATTGCATTGTGTACACAAGCACGTGCAAGAGCAGTTGACTTCTCTCAGAGGGCATCGACTTTTGCCTATGATGTTGACAAGTCGACTTTTCTGTTAATGCCCTCACAACCAGTATGATTTTTATTACCCTGTGGATTTTAACGTATGATGCAGCCATTGAGGGTAAGGTATCATGAGACATTATAGATAATCGTACCCATGGGCTACAGAGGCATTTTGAATGTTGGGGGGACGCAGGACTCTAAGTCTTAGCTGTAGTCCAGGAGGGAAAAGGTTTGGGGTGGGGGCTAAATGAACTATTTTGTAAAGTGAGTGAGGAACACGTCTCCTCCTGCTATTATGGTTCCGGCACCCATGATCATACCGATATGATTTTGGCCCTTGATTTTGGGACTTTATTTAGGAGCTCTCCCCCACCCCATGTCCAGGAACATGAAGAAATGTAAGTTCCTTCCCTAGAGAGACTTTCTTTTACAGCACCATCCTCTGGCTGCACCCTCTCTTGGGTTCATTTCTTAATCATGGCTTAAGAATTTTTAAAAAGGGGTGGTGCATGTTGTTGGGTAGAACCTGGCCATATTTGAAAGGGTTATGGGATCAGTTTGAAACGATTTCTACTGCCATTATGTGCTTGAATGAGGCACTTAGCCCCGAGTTGACCCAGGGTCTCTGACCCTCCAACTGGCTAAACATTTTAGGCAAAAGTGTCATTATTAAGAAATGATTCCTACTACTCTCTGTGCTCTCTCTGTGAGGACAGACCGTGTAAGTGGGAGTTATCTAAATCTAAATGTACTTGCACGTCTTCATATTTTGTCCTTTATAATAATGCATTTTCCTGTGTTTTAGCACTTAAATAAACATACAATCTATGTCCATATGCTCATAGATATCTACTTAAGGTTAATTCTTGATTAATAATAGTAAATTAAAAATGAATTTGTCACCTCATTGCTGCAATGATAATATCCACTCATCCCAGCATGCATCACATTGGTGTGAGAACTTGATAAGAGCATTAGTGAAGTCAGGACACTCCATGTCATCCCAAATATACTGGAGGCAGCTCTGTCACTCCAGACAATGTAGTTCCCCTGTTCCACAGCCTTTATATGTTGTGGTCAGAGCCTAGCTTTGGGCATGCTCCATACAGTCCCGTTTTATTGGCAAGGCATTTTATGAAGATTATACATTCGTTTTCCTGACATCACAAAAAATGAATTCAGAGTGGTCTGTTTTGCAGTCAGTATGTGGACTTGAGAACGAATAACAAGTTGTGAAGCTTTAACAGTGTTTATGTAGTACACCATGCTCTCTAATTAAAAAAAACGAGACTCATGATGATATGTGTCTTTTAAATATGCCCGATTTGCAGAAAAGAGAGAGAAGAGGCCGTTCTCATCCCGCCTTTTTATGCCACCGACCACATCCGCCGTCTCCGCCATGTTTAAATAAAAGAGGGGGCGGAGTGGACAGAGAATCTGCGTAAAAATAGCGGCTGTTGGACGGCGCAGCTGGCCGAGTGGGCGTCACACGGCCCCTTCTATTTCCACAGCTGAGGCCAGTTAGCGGCTCACTAAGTGAACGGTTTTCGTCCTAATGAAATTTCCATTCAGCAATCGGCCAGCATTTATTTTTTCTGCGCCCGGCGGGCACACGGCTATAATAGAGTTGCGTTTCGTTCCGCAAAGCCGCAGCCAGCTAGGCCCCTGAAAGCGATGGACACAAAAAACCAATAGCGCATGCATAACGTGTATAGATCTATAGCTTTGGAATTCTGGAGATCTATAACTTTTGAAAATCATTCAGAGAGAAAAGCGATGTAGAATTACTGACTTCTGGCAGACCATCTGTATATATAGCCTCTAAAGAAAACAATAAAGGGAAAGTTTCTGGGACTTTGGAGGGACTTGCTGTTCTTGAAATGCTGAGTAGAGAAATATTGTCTACTCAGTTAATGCAATATTTAGATTAATAGTTTGTCATCATACTAACAGGAAAAGAAATCCACAGAAGTTGTGTGTACCCAATTCAGCTTCTGTGTTGACAATGTTTGCCTTTCAGAGGAGCCAGATATGTAATATGTAAATGTAATGGCTTTTGTGACATGTTTTTGCATCTTAGACTGGGAAGTGGTGAGAAGGTTTAGATTATACACCAAACACTCCGAAAATTTTTTTTACAAAAAAACATTACTGGACAAAAGTGACTCACATGTTAATCAATTATACATGGCAAAGTGATCTGACTTAAGGCCTGAACCAGTGAAGAAACAGGTGCAGATGATTCAAGGTGATCAGGCGGTGATCAGTATACTGGTGGTGCTGAATGCTGAGAGGTTGGAACTCCTTTACCTTGGCTCCTTGTATATTTAGTCACATTTAATTTGTTCATAGAACAAAGCAGTTCCTTGTGAATTGTAAATCAATACAGAGTTAAGCTCAGTTTGTATGTTGAGAAAATTGTGCCCATCCCTACTAAAAGTGTCATGATGGCAATGGTGACCAGTGATCTGTGACAGCGTGAATTTGGGGCCATTCCTGTTTTCCTTTATTTAGT